>JANEHK010000341.1:0-32893 GCA_025960845.1 Tachycineta bicolor | reverse complement strand
GCAGGGGTTTGGATGAGATGAGCACTGCAGTGCTCTTCCCATCCAAAGCATTCCAGGATTGCATGGGGAGAAGGGGCTGCTCACTGGACTCCATCCACTCCCTTGCCTCCTCCTTGTCTCTGCTGGAGCCCACATCCAGCAGCCAAAGCCAGCCCCTTCTCTGGCCTTTCCCTGCCCTGCCCCAGGGGCTGACAGAGCCAGGCTGGCACAGGTGACCTTTAGGCTTTGCAGGGCTCAGGCACAGTGGCTGGGACAGAGTCAGGGCTGAGGTCACACTCTGTGGGCTGGGGCAGAGCCCATCCAGAAATGAGCCCTGGAGCAGCAGCTCTGCAGTGCTGGCCACCAGGCCGCCTTGCCAAGGGAGGCTTCTGGCCATGGCCTGGAAGCAGCTGCTGCTGCCCAGGTGCCTTTGGTGCCTCAGGCTCTCCCTGGCACAGCTCCCAGCACGGCACTCTGCACTTGTGCCCGAGGCCTTCACTGCCTTGGGGCTGGCCTGGGGCTTTTCCTGCAGTGGGATCTGCCCTGGTCCTGGCACAGGAAAGGCAGTTCCTGCTGGAGCAGGAGGCTCTGCCTGCAATGGGCTCAAACAGCCCTAAAAAAGGCCTATTTACTTCAGAATTGGTTTCTAGAGCATGATATTCTAATAATTGTAACTCCTATACTGTGGAGTGAATAACTCTTTCTTTTATTTACTCTGTGGTGTGAAAAAATCTCTCTGTCTAATCCTGATCTAAATCAATCATAGTTGTATCTATATAAATATATTGGGTATTCCATTGTTAATCCTGTGGGACAAATTGCATTGCAGTTCAATTCCACCTGTCCAATATTTTACAAATAAACCTTTGAAATAATCTGGGGGATGGGATTGGATCCAGCTGCTCCCAGTCTCCTCTCTCAGATGAAATTTTAATATCTAGGTCTCCTGGGGAAATGTGGGGATCCATGGTGGCTGTTGGGTGTCATTTCTCCACCTCATAACCCAGCAGGAGTTTCTCCAATGAAGAAATAAAGCTTTTGCCTGTAGCTCCCACTCTGCCCATGACAGGAACCCCTGTGAGTGTCTGGGACATCCCGGCTCTTTGGCAGCCTGGGGACTCCTGGGATGTCACTGTGGAGCCCCCATGAGTGCCTGTGACAGATCGGTGCCTTTGCAGCCCAAGGTCCCCTGGGATGTCACCATGGAATGGCTGTGACTGCCTCTGACCACAGGGCTCTTGACCATCCCCAGAAACCCCTGGGAGGTCTCCATGGAGCCCCTGTCTCTGCCTGTGACATTCCAGCTCTGGAACAGCCGGGAGACTCTTGGAAAGTCCCCATGGAACCCCTCTGAGGGCCTGTGACAGCTCGGTTCCTTAGCATGCAACCATCACCAGCCCCTGTTGCTAGGGTCAGTTTCCATGACAACCATCCCCAGCCCCTGTTGCTAGGGTCAGTTTCCATGGCAACCATCAGCAGCCCCTGTTGCTAGGGTCAGTTTCCATGACAACCATCCCCAGCCCCTGTTGCTAGGGTCAGTTTCCATGACAACCATCCCCAGCCCCTGTTGCTAGGGTCGGTCCCTTGGCAGCTCCATGCAGATCCCGTGCCAGGGGTGGTTCCATGGACACCAGCTCAGGCCTGGAGCCAGAGCCCGTTGCCATGGCAACCATTTGCAGTCCCATTCCAAGGCCATGGGATCCCAGAAGCACGGAATTGGCTGAGCTGGGAGGGACCCATCAGGATCCTCGAGTCCAGCTCCTGGCCCTGCACAGGACACCCCAACAATCCCAGCCTGGGCCTGGCAGCGGTGTCCAAACGCTGCTGCAGCTCCCAGAGCCCTGGAGCTGTGACCCTTCCCTGGGAGCCTGTTCAGGGCCCCAGCAGCCTCTGGGGGAAAAACCTTTTCCTGACATCCAACCTAAAGCTGCCCCGACTCAGCTCCAGCCCTTCCCTCCAGTGCTGTCCCTGGGCACCAGAGTGAAGAGGTTCCCACAGCCCCCAGCCAGGGACCCGCTCCCAAGGCTGCTGCCAGGGCAGCCAGGGCTGGCACCAGCTGGGATGCTCGGTTTCCACAGGCTGGGGTTTAGGAATGGGATTCCCCAATTTTGTGCTCCCACTAAAAACCCTGCCACTGCTCGCTGCTCTCCCGCCTCCATGGAAAGTACAAAAGGCAAAGATTCAAGGGTGGGATAAGGGCAATTTACTGGGAACAGCAACAAGATAAGAAACAAATAGGAACAGAAGGGATAAGAGAAATGATATACAGGGACAGCTAAAAAACACTGACTGGCTCTTCCCAGCCACGTATTCCCTCCTGCTGGGAAAGGACACCCTTGTCCTTGGGAAAAGAGTGAGAGTCCCTTTCCTGCCCCTGGCAATGACCTGAGATGGGATCAAATACAATGATGGGACCATGGCCAGACCCTCATGTTCTTTGATCCCACCTCACACCATTGCCAGGGGCAGAGAAAGGGACAGGTGTCTTCCCAGCATGGATCATGGGAAATGTGGTTCACCAGGGCTCTTCCCAAGGTGGGTCCTCAGATGGGGGATGAAGTTGGAGACTCACACAAAACACTGCCTGCACTCAGGGTACACGCCAGGGTTTCCCTTACTGGTGCCTCCGTTGGTGTTGGCTCAGGTGAGACCTCTGGGTGAAGCTCTTCCCACACTGGGAACACTCATAGGGCCTCTCCCCAGTGTGGATGCGCTGGTGGGTGATGAGGGTGGAGTTGTGCTTGAAGCCCTTCCTGCAGTCGGGGCAGCGGAAGGGCCTCTCATCTGTGTGAATCCGCTGGTGCACGAGGAGAGTGGAGCTGGTCTGAAACCTCTTCCCACACTCGGGGCATTTGTAGGGCCTCTCCCCAGTGTGGATCATTTGGTGGATGATCAGTTGGGACCTACAGTTGAAGCCCTTGCCACATTCCCCACACTTGTATGGCCTTTCCTCAGCGTGGTTGTTCATGTGGCGGATCAGGTTGGAGCACCGGTTGAAGCTCTTGCCACATTGCTCACACTCGTAGAGACGTTTCTTGGTGTGGATCCTCTGGTGGCGTATCAGGTGGGAGCTCTGTCTGAAGCTCATTCCACATTCCCCACACTCATAAGGCCTCTCCCCAGTGTGGATGCACCGGTGCCTGATGAGGTGGGATTTGTGCTTGAAGCCCTTCCTGCAGTCGGGGAAGCAGAAGGGCCTCTCCTCTGTGTGAATGTGCTGGTGCCAGTGGAGATTGGAGCTTCTCTGAAACCACTTCTGACACTTGGGACACTCGTAGGGTCTCTCCCCAGTGTGGATGATCTGGTGCTGGACAGGGGTGTTGCTCTGGCTGAAGCTCTCCCCACTTTCCTGGCACAGGGTGGGTCTTTCATCAGACCAGCCTGGGATGGGTTTGGAGTCCTTCCTCCTGTCGGATCTCCATCGCTTTTTCTCCCTTTTGGATTCCTGTACCATGAGGCCACTCAAAATGGCTTCTTCCACAAGGTTCTGCTGCAGTGATTGTTCCTCCCTGGTCTCCCTCCTCAGCTCCTTGTCTGGGGGAGGAAGGACAAGGACAGGATGGGATTTGCCTCCATGCCACAGGGAAGGGGAAGGAGATTCTCCCAACACATCCCCAGCAGGACGGCGTCGGCAGTGGGGTTGTCCTGCAGCGGGGGGCCATGCTGTGCTGGGAGATGGAGCAGGAGAGAGGGGGAAAGGGGCACTGACTTCCTCCTCACCTGCCTGGCTGTTCTGCGCCATCTTCCTCTTCCTCACAGCCTCCTCCTCCATTCAGCCAAGGTTTTGGAATGAGAAATCCTGGTTTGGGCAAAAACAAGGGATGAGTATGTTGAGTTTCAATGTCTCTCTGCTCAAGTCCGTCTCCAAAAGTCACTCAACATCTGCAGTCCCTAATAGCCTATCAAACACAAAGAGCAGCCCTGAAAATTCCTTTCGGAAGTTCCCTGTCGCTGGTCTCCCTGCCCTCCCCAGGCTGCTGAGAATCCCAGGAATTTGAAAAGCTCCCCCCTTTTCCATTTTCTATTGAGGAATGCTGGGGATTTTGCTGTCCCAGGGTCCCTTCTCCCCTTATTCTCTGCTTTGGGGTGCAGGGGCTCCAAGGAGTCCCCCCCGCCCCTCTCCAAGCTGTTGAGGGTCCTGCAAATTGCAGTGCTTCCCCCTGTCTGGGGTCCTGGGGGACACAGAGCTCTGCTCCTCCAGGCTGCCTCTGCCAGCAGTCACCAATGTCACCCCAAGGGCCATTTTCCACCCAGCTTTGGAGTTCTTGCTTTTCCAAACATCCCCACCCCAAAAAAACCCAACCCAGGGACCACTCAGGTTATCTGAGTTAGCTCCCCCTGTCTTGGGCTGGTAAGACAGGGATCTGCTACGGACTGCAGGAGCCTCCATTGAAATGGAAAATACAATCCCCCTCTCTTTGAATTATAATTTTGAAATTAATGGGCTTTCAAGCGAAGATATGGCAATAGGAATACCAGCTCTTCAGTAGGAAAATTAAAGGAAAAGTACAGTAGTAAAAAAAAAAACACAACCACCAAAAAACACCCAAAAATAAGACTCAGAATCCAACCTGACACCAAGGTAGTCAGGGTGTTGCTTGCAGTTCAATCAAATTAAGGCTGCAGTTCTCCTGGGGTGACAGATGTGGTTTTGTTGAAGCAATGATCTTGTAGAGGGGCGTAATTTTCCTCTGAAGGTCCAGTGGTGGTGTAGATGGGTCTGGTCTTCCTCTGGGAATCCATTCAAATCCAGGCTGCTTCTGGTGCTTTAAATCTCAGATTATATCCAGGTGGGAATGCTTGGCTCCTCCCACTGGGTGGAGCATCTCACAATGGGATGATGTAATTTTATCAGTCATGCAGTGGACTCAATGGCCCATTAACAGAAGACATCTCCCTGAAAGGAGGATGGGTCATGGAAGAGATCAAGAACACTTCCCTATTTGTTTTTGTACAGCTGGCCCATTAAGAGAAGATCCCCTTCAGAGATAAGAGGAATGGGTAATGGAAGATATAAAAAACCTGCCAACCTGGTTTTAAAAGATGGTAATAGAATACATTTTTATGGTTACATCTTGCATTGCAAGACAGGGCTCCAGGCTCCTTGCCCAGGCTCTCTCCAGAACACGCCCAGGCCAATGCTCAGCAGAGAAAAGCCCCGTGAGCAGCCCCAGGGTGGCCGTGGGCAGGCTGGGGGCAAACAGCATGGCTGGGGCTCTGCAAGGTCCCTGGGGGAGATGGGAAGGAGCAGCAGAGCAGGGGCTGATCCAACTCCACTGCGCTGGACACCCCAGGGCAGCGTCCCAGAGGGTCCTCATGCACCTGCCAAAAACATCCCCCCTCTGCAGCCCTGGCCTCTCCCCCAGCTCACACAGGTGCCGCATCCTTGCAGGCACAGACAAGGCAGCACTGGCTCAGGAGCCCCTGTTTGCACTGCCCAGAGCAGGCGTCAGCACCCCCATGGTGTTGGTGTGGGGAGATGAACCTGAGGGAGCACAAATGCCATCAGCCCCTGGGGCCAGGAAGGGCTGGGGCACAGCAGGGAAACCACTCAGGTTTGTGGTGGCCTCTGAAGTCAGACAGAAACTTTGTTCCCATGAGCTGTGAGTTTCCTGTGCCACTTTAGATGTTGTTGCTCAGAGCCAGGGCTGCCTGGCAGCGATCTCCAAACTGCCCTCAGATTTCCTTTATTTCCCCTTTGCTTTCTTTATTCTTCATGGTCCTTATTTTTTTTTCTTATTGCCCTCTTTCCTCCCCTGCAACCAGCCCATCCCTGTTGCCCTTTCCTCCCTGGCCCCACTCCCCATTTCAGTTGCTGAGTTAGCACCATGGCAACATCCCTTGGGGAGCAGGATCATCCTCCAAGTGCTTCAGGAATTGTCTGCAGACTCCTGCAGTGCCTCGTGCTGCTCCCTTGCCGGAGGCACCACAGGCCAGGGCAGCACATCTGGGCTGCTGTGTCTGGCTGTGGTGCTCCCTGTTCTGGAGAAGGAGGAGCTGCAGAGGCTCTGCAGGACTGACAGGACGGGCTTTGGGGCTGTGAGGAGAAGCTGAGGGACCTGGGCTGCTGGAGGTTCTGAAGAGGAGGCCCAGGACTCATCCTGCAACTACTGCAAGGGTGCTTTCAGAGAATCACAGAATCGGCACAGTTGGAGAACACCTTGGGCATCCTCAAGTCCAACCTGTGCCCTGACACTGCCTTGTCCCCCCTGAGCCTCCTCTTCTCCAGGATAAACAACCCCAGCCCCCAGGTCCCTCAGCCACTCCTCACAGGACTTGTGTTCCAGACCCCTCAGCAGCCTTGTTGCCCTTCTCTGGACACACTCCAGCCCCTCCATGTCCATCCTAAGATGGGGGGCCCAGAACTGGACACAGCACTTAAGGTGCTGCCTAAACAGTGTCGAGCACAGGGCAAGAATCACTGCCCTGGTCCTGATGGCCACACTGTTCCTGATCCAGGCCAGGAGCCATTGGCCTTCTTGGCCACCTGGGCACACTGCTGGCTCTTGTCCAGCCTGGTGTCCATCAGTCCCCGAAGGTCCCTTTCTGCCTGGCTTCTGTCCAGCCACACTGTCCCCAGCTTGTCAGTTGTATATCCTGGAGGAGTCTCAAGGGAGTCAAGGCGGTTTCAGGGCACAGGTTGGACTTGATGGTGTCCAAGATCTTTTCCAACCTGGCTGAATCTGTTATTCTCTGAAACCACCCTTGCAGCAGTTGCAGGATGAGCCCTGGGCGCCCTCTTCAGAAGCTCCAGCAGCCCAGGTCCCTCAGCTTCTCCTCACAGCCCCAAAGCCCATCCTGTCAGTCCTGCAGAGCCTCTCCACTGCAAGGGAACCCTGGGAAACTGAATAACAGAATCAATATGATTTTAGCAGAAGCAGTTTATTTTATATATATATATGTGTATATATATATGTGTGTGTGTGTGTGTGCGCACGCGCACGTGTGTGTGTGTGTGTATATATATATATATATATTTAATATATGTTTTATTTATGTTAAACTCCAGTTATGGATTCTAGCACTACTGTCCACAAGTACAGGTGTCTCTCAATTGGCTAAGCCACTTGTTCACACATCCTTCAGGACACCTAATTGGTGAAGTATCCATCATCGTGTTGTGTGTCCTCTAAGTTTTGCATTGTTTTTAAACAGTTTCTCAGGCTCTTGTTTCTTATTTGTAGTCCTGTTGTTATCTCAGTAGCCTTGAGGAAAGCCTGAGAACTCCTGGGAAAGAACCCTCAAGCCCTGTCTTACAATGCAAGATTTAACAAAATAAAAGTATTCTATTACCATCTGTGAACACCAGGTAGTGCAGGTTTTTAACTCTTCCATGACCCATCCCTCATATCTCTGAGGGGGATCTTCTCTTAATGGCCCAGCTGTGTAAAACCAAATGAGGCAGTGTTCTTGACCTCTTCCATGACCCATCCTCCCTCCTGGGAGATATCTTCTGTTAATGGGCCATTGCCACTTTGGGAAGGGCTCTGGTGACCCAGGTTCCTGTGACCCATGCTGAGAAGTCACCTGTCCCTTTCTCTGCCCCTGGCAATGATGTGAGGTGGGACTGAAGAACATGAGGGTCTGGCCATGGTCCCATCATTGTATTTCAGCCCATCTCAGGTCATTTCTGGATGGGCTCTGCCCCAGCCCACAGAGTGCGACCTCAGCCCTGACTCTGTCACAACCACTGTGCCTGAGCCCTGCAAAGCCTAAAGGTCACTGTCAGTGGTTAGCAGAGTTTTGATTTTAGTTAGGGAGGAATGTGAAGTATTACCCTGTCAGGACCCTGGAAATAGTTTTAGAAAGGACAAGGACCTATCAGAAGCTGTTTTGAGATACTGGCATCTGCTTTGGCCACTGAGAATGTTGAATGCGACTTTGTGCAGTACCCATATAAATCCTGGGTTTGTTCAGGTCAGGCCCTTTTCCTCCTGCTCAGCTGAACAGGTAACATCGAGTGGGTCCTACTGCTCCCCACACCCCACCTCCCCCTTCGGGGGGAAGCTCGCCCAAGGCTCAGCCGGACTCCATCAGCTCCCGGGGGGAGGAGAGGTTGCAGCTTAACATCAACCACTTTGAAAAAACCCCCCTGGAGACCCCAGAGCAGGGAGGGATCTCCCCTGATAACAACCATGGGCCCGTTTTGGCCCTGATTGTCACCGAGGGGTGGGCAGAGCTCTCCTCCCGCTCCCCTCCTCCGGTGTCTTCCAGACAGAGAAGAAAGAGTGGAGGGAGGAAACCAGGCTGATCTGAAATGGAGAGACTGCTGCCTGGAGCAGAAATCACATGGCCACTGCAGGCCTGGGCAGAGTTAACCCTGTGCTGGCAACATGGAGCTTCCAAGGCCTGACCCTTCCCTGAGAGAGAAAAGAAAGAGACAGAGAGGACGTAGGAAAGACACTGCATGGAGTCAGTGGAGCAGGAGTGAAAGAACTGATAAAGGTTATCAGAAGAGGGATTGAGGATGTGGACATTTTCAACCAAACTTTTCTGCTGTAAGCTATGGAGAAATGGACTGTTTCTTGTAACATCTTAATGTTGTTTGGGGGAATGCTAGTTCTAGTCAAAGTTAGGGATTGATATGATTGAAATTTAAGTGGGAATCTTAAAGCCCCTCACTCTTGAGGTAAAAGAAGGTCTCAGCCTTTGAGACCCAGATTTTAGAGAGAAAGTGAATTGAAGCCCTCAGCTCCTGGGTTAAAAGGAGGTCTTTATTTCTTTTGAGATAGAAATTATTTTAGAGCTAGAAGAGAATCCTTGTTTTATACTAGAAGACACTTTCTTAAACAGTACCCCAGATACACTGCGAGGCCCATGAGTAGCCAGGGGAAAGACTGCTAATGGGTGGAACTGCACAATCTGCAACAATTCCAAGCAGCTGCAGATTTGTGACATTGAGAGCCCCAGGACGGTTTTTGTCTTGTGGCCAATGACTCCATAAGGCTCTAGAGAGACTCCTCTCCCAAAGTGATGAAAGTTTATGTTTAAATGGTGAAACTGATTGAAAATCACAGCTTGTGTCTATGTTGTTTGCAAGAAAGTTAACAATTTGTAAGGGAAGGGAAGAGAGTTTTGAAGTTGCATTTTGGTTTTCTTGGGTTTGTTTTCAACTTTTCTTATCTTTTCTGTTCTTTTAGTGTGAGTTAATAAAACTGATTCCTTTTAAGCTTGAGCCTGCTTTGTTTCTCCTGGTTCTCTCCCACAAAAAGAGAGTTAACACTAAGACCACTACACTAAATTTACCAAACAAAATTTGACAAAAGCATAGTCACTACATTAATTAGTGTTTCAGCCCAGTTTTAACTAAAACCATTACACCTTCCTATGGAAAAGAACTGTCCTTCTTGTCCAGGTGCCCATGGCCACAATTGGGATTCCACCTCCAGCATTGCCTGTTGTGAGAGACTGGAGGAGATTGTTGTCTGGAAACATTTTGTGTGTGAGGGAGGAAGGGGCAGGTCCAGCCTTGCCCTGGCCTGAAACCCCAGCACTGCCCTGCCCTGTAACCCCAATCCCCCCAGAGCCTCTATCCCAGCCCAGCAGTGTCTGCCAGTCCCTGGCACACCAAAGGCAATGCTCCACAGCCACCTCTGCAGCCCCCAGCCCAGCTCCTGAGAGACAAAGTGACCCAAAGTCCCTCCTGGGGGAAGGGCCCAGGAAGACCGTGGGGTATTCAAGGCTGACCACAAGGCAAGCACACATCTTGACCCCACCTCCTCTTGGAATTTCTATCTGAACACTGCTGGAATCCAGGAGTTGGTAGCTCTGTGAGTGTGTGTGTGTGTGTGTGTGCTTCTGTGTGTCTTCCTTGTCTTTTTTTCTGTGTCTTCCTCTTCTAATTCTCTCCCTTTGCAAATGTTGAGTAACTTAAATTTAACAGGTTTAGACTTTGTGATATTCAATGGGCCAATTTATAATGCTCTCAGAAGTGCTTTTTGTTGATTGAATATTGTATTAAACCTTTTGCCAGAGTTTCTCTGATTTTTAAAGTTGTCAGGAAAGTCTGTTTTATTGTTTTGAGCTCCTGAAAATCTCTTGTTGGTATTTCTCCAGTGCATCCAACTCACAGTACTCAAACAATTGTAATTCCTTTGAAATGTTTAAGTGAGAGAATTGTTTGGGGGAGGGGGGTCAGGGTTTGTCTGTCCTGCTTGGCACAGCCCAGGCAGGGCTTTCACAGCCACATTGCACACTCCATTTCCCACCTGCACCCGCTGGTGCCTCTGAGTTCTGCTTGCCCAGCCCCAGGGATGCTCCCCTTGTCTGCCCATTCCCCACGGTCTCTAGGCAGGGATGGCCTCAGTGGGGGCTGCTGACATCCTCAGACACTTGGAGGCTGCTGCTGGATTTGACTTCTCCAGAGGCTTGTTCAGCCTTCAGTTGTTCAGTGTCCCAGGGCTCATTAACATTCAGAACACCTTAACAGCCAAGCCTCTGGGAATAATTTGATTTAGGTTTTCAAATTTTTGTGGTTAATTAACCGATTTCTGAAGTGTATTAAAACTGAATATGTATTTACAAAAGGCAGTGAGAAAAGATTTTTTATGTCTGGTTCAAGTTTTGCTTCTGTTAATGCCTTGATATGTGCAATCTCCAGTTGACACTGAATCCAAGTATATTCTAATGCAGTTTGAATAGATACAAAAATCAAGACCCTTTACGTCTGACAATCAATCAGACTCTGTCCTTACTCCTCTTCTCCTGACCTGGATTCCACTGGGCACACAGCTTCCTTTCCCATCCTCTTTCCCAGAGAAGATTCCTCTTGAGGCAAGCCAGCCTTCTGCCTGGCCTGCTTGGCTTCCCACCTTTGGGAATCACCTGCTCCTGTGCCCTTAGGAGGTGATGTTTCCAAAGGGATGAGCACTGATGGAGCCCAGCACCTGCAAAAGCATTTTTCCTGGGGACCTTGCTTACCAATTCCTTGAGCAGTCTGAAGTGTGCCCTGAGCTGAGGTTTTGCTGGTCCTTTTCCTCTTGTCAGAGGTTTGAAACTCAATTTATTTGTGGTCGCTGTGGCAGAAAACAAATCACCCCTGTTTGATTCATGGCATTCCCATCTAAAGCCAACACGTGCCAGCTATTGGGAGGAAAGGAACCCTATCCCAGTCAAAACCAGAGTATTGGGAGCAATTCAGCTGATTCAGGCAGACGCCCGCCAATCCCCTCTTGGCTCAGGGCACGTGGGGCTGAGAGGGCGGCCTGGCTCTAGGGGGGCTGAGCTGGAGAGCGCTGGGCTGTGGGGGGCTCCCCCCTTCCTGGGAAGAGGCTCCCTGGGGAGGAAGAAGGGCCAGGCATGAGCCCCGAGGCCCCTGGCCAAGGGATGGCAGCAGGGGAGGCGTCTGTAGTGGATGCTGTCTGCAAGGAGCTGTGGGAAGGAGTGGCTGTGGGGCTGAGCTCAGGGAGGGCGCTCCCCCAGGCCCGCAGGCAGAAAGCCCTTGGCACAGAGCAGGAGCCAAGTTCCAGGTCACCAGGAAGAGCCTCTCCCTCCCTCCCTCCCCGGGGCTGGCATGGTTCCCACAGGAGCTCAAGGCCATTGGGGACCGTTTCCACTCACCACCGAGCCCCAATGTGCCCTCATGAGGAGCAGCAGCGTGAGGGAGGAGCCGCCATTTCAGGGCAAGCCGTGAGGGCCAAGTGGTCATCACCAAAGAACACTGAAGGGAACACTCTTGATTACCCCTTTTCCCGAGAGGTTTCTTTAGCTGAAGTTGCTGACAAGGACCAGACTCGACAGCCCTGAATGGGTTGGTGGTTGTTTTATTCTCTGTGGTTTGGGGTTGGAGAAGATGAAACGGGAAAGCCTACAACTACGATTGCTTGGGAGAAGATTCTAACAGCATGAAACCTACAAGCAATCTAGAAATGAAAGCAAGATTTAAGACGTAGGATACCCAGCCGAGAGACAGTGACCGAATTAGCTGAAGGCAAGAGCCCTGTTGTTTGAGCAATATCCCTAACAGACCAAGGGATGCCGAGGGTCCAAGGGGGAATGGCCCTGCCAAGGTGGCAGGGAAAAGGAGTCTAGAAAGGAGCTTTTAGGGTTCGAAATGTGGCAGGAATGAGAAATTAGGCCTCTTTCTTTGGGCACGTTTCGGCTGTGGCCAGCAGTGTAAGCAAAGCTCTTGCACCGAGGAACTGTGCAATAAAGCCCATGTTTCAAGAGCTGCCCTGGACTCCAGAGATGTCTCATCTCTGTCCCTACACACCCTACCCTACACCCCCTACAGATTGGGGGTGTTTTAGTTTTTGAGTCCTGTGTGGGACTGGGTTAAGTGGGTGCTGCAGGGGCTCAGGCAAGGCATCCAAAACGCTTGCCCCACACCCAAGGGTGCAGCAGGATCTGCTGCAGCTGTGGCCTTTGCGCAGGGTGCTTGGACAAGCACCAGCAGATGAGATGATGGCACTCTGGGCAGAGAGAAGGCAGAAAGCACCGGTCAGTTGCAGAAGGCTCCCACCCAGCGGCTCCCGGCACCCGCAGGGCCCGGGCCGTGCTGCGTGTGCTCCGAGGCGCGCCGGCCTCCCGACCGGCTCTGGGCTGTGCGGGAGAGCGGCCTGGCGGGACATGGCCACGTCCTTCAGCCACGTGTGCCTGGCCGACCCCGTCGGGATGGGCCGCCTCCCGCAAAGGCCAGCCCTTGAGGGCAGGCCCCGGCGGAGCCGTGTGAGGGCCACGCCGGGCCGCGGACCACCATCTGCCAAAGCCTGCCTTCTGGAGGCCGCATACCAACCCGGAGAGAGCTGCCGCGTGAAGAAGAGCTGCTGCCACACGATGTCACGGTCCTCCTGGAAGGGGCGGCTCCCGCACACCATGACGTACAGCAGCACGCCCAGGGACCAGACGGTCGCTGCATGGCCGTGGTAGTAGCCAAGGCAGATCCACTCGGGTGGGCTGTACATGCGTGTTCCTAGGGGACACAGGTGGCACTGTCCAGGCGCAGGCCGCTGGTTCCCAGAGCCTGGCGCCAGCCTCCTGGCAGAGGCAGGGGCTGCACCGGCAGACACAACTTCCCCCCAGGCCCCGCCACGTCCCCCATCCAAGCGGCCAAAGCCAAGGAGCCATTCAGCAAGGCAGAGAAGGCCAGGGGAGCAGCCCCTTGTGGGCCTGCCAAGCCCAGGGGCCATGGCCTGGCTTTTGCAGCCTCCCGGTGTCGGCAGGGCCGGCAGCCAGCTCCCGGGGCACGGCATCTGCCCCATGCCACAGGACAGCCGGCGGCAGGCTGAGGGAAGCACCCCCAGCCCAGGAGAGAATGGGGCTGAGCAGTGCCTGGCACTGGGAGCAGGGCCCGGGCTGTGGCTCACCGGCAAATTGCATGTAGGCCTGCTTCTGGAGGAAGGTGCCGCAACCGAAGTCGATGAGCTTCACGTCGCCGGTCTCCGGGTCCACGAGGAGGTTCTCCAGCTTGATGTCCCGGTGCAGGACACCGCAGGCGGTGCAGTGCCGCACGACCTCCAGCACCTGGCAGAAAATCCAGCGCGCCATCTCCTCGCACAGGACGTCCTGCTCCAGCAGGAATTCCAGGAGATCCTGTGACTGCTCTGGACGCTCCATCACCAGCACAAAGCCATCAGGCTGCTCAAACCACTCGAGGAGCTGGATGATGTTGTAGCAGCCGGAGCGCACCTTCTCCATGAGCATGATCTCCATCGGAACACGGGTGCCGTCGGGCTGAGAGGAGGAGACAACACCTCCAGCAGGCCTGCTGCTGCCCTGTGGCTGCGCTGCCCCTGCCTGGGATGCCCCAGGGCTCTTTTGGGCAGCCTCTCTGGCCATGGGGATTCCTCCCACCCAGGGGATGCTCGAGAGCCACAGCCCGCTCTCTCCCGCTGGCCCCGCTCACTCACCTGCTCGACCCACTGCAGGACGCTCTCCCGGGCCACGCATTTCATGGCCACCTGCAAGCCATGGAGAGAGGGGGGCTGAGATGGAGCCCTGCCCCTCCCCACCTGTGTCCCTCCTCGCACACCAAGGCTTCCCAGCCTCTTACCGGGCTCCCATCCGAGAGGCAGATGCCCGAGAAAACGGTGCCGAAGCTGCCGCTCCCCAGCTGCTGGCCCCGCTGGTACAGGTCCTGCAGCTCCTTCTTTTGCCCTGCAGCTGGGACCGAGGCATCAGCCTTGTGCCCAGGAACCTCCCCAAGGGAAGAAACCTGCCAGTGAAGCAGGCCGGGCCAGCACGGGCCACGTTGCTCTTACCTGCTTGCTGCTGTGTGCCAGGCAGCGGGCACCACCTTGCAGCCATGGGGCTGGCGAGAGGCAGAGCCGGGGCAAGGCAGCACGCAGAGGCAGCTGCAGGAGCCACAGGGCAGCGGGGCAGGGTGGCAACATCGCTGTTCCTGGCCTCGTGGGCTGCACTCAGCTGTCGAGGACGGCCAGGGCTGCAGCCCGAGCCTTGGCACAGGGGAGTCCCAGGAGCAGCTACAACCAGAGAGGGGTTTTTTGAAGCCGTGGCATCAGAGCCACTGGGAACAGCCAGGGACCAGGCTGCTCTCGGGGCTCTGGCCTGGCCTGGCCTGGCTTGGGGATGCCCCAGGGAGCCTCACGACAGCTCCTGAGGAGATCTCACCTGCTCCTCGAGAGGCCTTGGAGGTAGTCCAGGGCTGTTGTGGGGCAGCTTCCTGGAGGTGGAGGATCCTCTTTGGTGTCTCAAGGATCGTCTCCACCACCAGGCTCAGGCTGTTGCCTGCTGGCACAGCCGGCACAGACAGCACCACGTCCTGGGAGCTGTGGAATGACAACTTCTGGCTCCCGGACGCTTGCCGCTGCGCCAGCTGCTCCTGAGGAGGCTCCCCTGCATCGGGCTGGGCTCCTGTTTGGACTTCGGGGCTCTCCCTGGCCACGTTGAGGGTCAGGGTTGTGCCCATGCTGTTGAAGTCTGTGAGTCCAAGGGAGCTGGGAGACCTGTCCACAGGCTCTGCACCTTCTGCAGGCGGACGGGTCTCGCTGAGCCTCTGCGAGGGATGGAGGCTGTCAGAGATAGCAGAGGCTCCTGGCAGGATGGAGGGTCTCTGACAGCCTAAACTTCCTGCAGGGATGGCGGATGTGCTTTGCTGAGCCATCCGTGCAAGGGTCGAGGCTCTCCCAGGGATGGAGAATGTTGCTGGGAGCAGCCTCTTGGAGGGATGGAGGCTTTGGGAGGAGCTGAAGGAGCCACAGCAGGGCAGGTGGCCCGACTTCACCAGCTTCTCCAGTTCTTTCCACAAGGCCTGCCACATCCCAGTGTAGGGCGGCACACATGTCCCTTTGCGAGCCCAGTGCAGCAGCATCAGCTCCTGCAGCTCCTGGGCCGCTGCCACGCAGGGGCGGCAGCAGCAGGACAAGTCCAGGGGGCTGGCGGGAGCACGTGGCCGCTTGCGAGGGGTGGCTCGAGGTCTGGAGCACCTGGGAGCTGCAGGGGCTCCTCGCTTCCTCTGTGAGCCTCTGGGCCAGACTTTGGGAACATTGTTCCTCTTGGGGGTCCGTGTCTGCCGCCTCCGGGGTTGCCAGTGGCCAAGGGCCCAGCAGGCAGCCACGGCGGCCAGCAGCAGGACAAGTGCAGCTAGTAGGACACCACCATCACTCATGGCTCCAGCACGTGCCATCGCGGCTGCACTGGCAGCTGTTGGTGCTGGCGCGGCTTATATAGGCTTGGTGTGATGTCACAGTGCTGTGGCCAGGACAGCTGTGTGACATCACAGCCCTGCCTCACACCAGCGCGTGGCCCCTTTGTGCTGTCACGGCCCCGCCCGCCTCAGGGATCAGCGGAGCTGGCTGATACCTGAAGATGGACATGGCCAGAAAAAGGCCTGGAAGTAAGAACCGGAGCTCAGCCTGTGTCAGTGAATCCTTTCCTGGAGGAAGCCGTGTCACCTCGGGAACAGTGCTGGTGCCAGCAGCGTCAAGTCCACAGCTTCCAGGATGCTGCAGAGTTATCAACT
The DNA here is from genome assembly GCA_025960845.1 of Tachycineta bicolor. NCBI lineage: Eukaryota > Metazoa > Chordata > Aves > Passeriformes > Hirundinidae > Tachycineta > Tachycineta bicolor. The sequence goes on along the minus strand of JANEHK010000341.1, from coordinate 16,995 downwards.
GGAAAGTCCCACTACTCAGTGCCTGAAAAGATCCTCCAGAGACAAAGGGACTCGAAGTTCCTCTGTTGCTGGGGAGCTCTCCTGTGGCAGGCTGGAAGAGTGTTTTTGTAAACAGCTCACTGACTTCTGCAGAGCCTCAGTTCTAAATAAATCAGGATTTGCCAAAGGCCGCTCATGGTGCTCCCACTGCTCTGGCTTTGACTGGGATAGGGCTTCTTTCCTCCCAATAGCTGGCATGTGTTGGCTGTAGATGGGAATGCCATCAATCAAACGGGTGATTTGGTTTCTGCTGAGCAGGGCTTGCCCTCTTCAGGACTTTGCAGAGTGTCCCTTGGTGCAATGCAAGGTTTTCCAGCGGGAAGGGAGAGACGAGTGTTGAAGACAGAGGCAAAGGATGCATTCAACACCTGTACTATGTCTCTGTGCCTGTTGGTGAGGTAACTATCCACATCCTGGAAAGGGACAATGTTCTTTTTACAATGATTTTCCCTTTCATGTATTGGAAACCACTGGTTTTATTGTGCCCCACATTTCTGGCCACCTTCCTCTCCAGCTGAGCTTTCACCACACCAAATTTCTCCCTTTGGGGGCAAGAAAGGTCTGTGTCCTCTTCTCTGGACCTGGATTCCACTGCGTGTCACCCTGGTTTTTCTGAGTTTTTAAAAGCCTTGATTGTTCATAAAATGGAGTCAGACTTTTTAGCTTCTGTACAATATTAGGAACAGTTTTCACTTTTTCTCACACATGTAACATAAACAAATCCTTTGTTTTTCATTCCCTGTCCTTTGTTTGCATATTTCTAACCTGAAAACAATTGTAAATGACAGTTGGTCTGGCCATTTGTCTGGGAGGTGAAAACTCCAGAAGCCAATCCACAGCTAGGCCCACAAATGTATAAAAAGTAAGAAATAAACAGGCAGAGGGTTCTCAGCCTGGGTTCTCGGCCTGGGTTCTCGGCCTTGGCTCTCTCAGAGGAACAACTCTGCCCTGTGAAATCTCTCATCTCTCGTGTGATTGCTTTGCGTATCCCGATCACAAGTGGTGACCTTCAATGTGTGAGAGAAACAGTCTGGTGAGGTTTTCCTTCCCCTTTTTCCTTGTTTTGTGCCTGCCATGCAGGACGCTCTGGTATTGGAGCTTTGGGGGGACCTCTTGGAGCGGAAACACAATGAGGTCTCTTGGGAGGGGCTTCAGCGTCTGTTTGCGTGGGGGAGACAGAGTGGGTTCTTTCACACACCAAATGCTGTGTTCAGTCGGCAGGTGTGGTTCCTCTTGGGGGAACGTCTGATGGACGCCCTTGAAATAGAATATGATGAGGAGGCTGCACACTTGTTGCTGCAGTGGAAGTTATTTGAGAGGGCTGTGTGGAGGCTGACCCCCCCCAGCTCACAGGCTGCCACCCCTGTTTCGAAGCTGGATGGGGGGCTGGAGGGGGGCGGGGTCATTATATCAGACCCAGAAGTATTGTCTGAGCCTGAACTTCAGCTCCTGTGTGAGACAGACTCAGCCCCTCCCTCCCCAGTCTCTGCACAGGGTGGTTTTTCCCCCTTGGGCTCCGGCGCTGATCTCCATGGGGAGGGGCGCGTCCCGACCCCGTTGGCGCTGCTCAGGCAGTGGGGGGGTGGGACCCTGCTGAGCCCGAGGCTGGTCCCACCTGTCCCCGCTCTGGGGAGCCGCCGGAGTGGGGCGGGGCCACCTCCCCTCCATGCCTTTCCAGTGTTGGTGTTGGGGGATGGCCAGGGGGTGCGGCCCCCACTGTCGTTTGACCGGGATTCGGTCACTGTGTGGTGTCCATGCTGCCGCACAATCATCACTTATCCGATGGAGTCGGGTGTAGTGGCACTCCCCGCTCTGTCACTTGGGCCAGGGCCAGAGAGGGTGCATTGGCCGCTTCTATGCACACGCCACCTGCTGAGGGAGCGTGGGGCGGGGACGTTGCCGGAGGCAAGGTCCCGGTCAGTCCTTCAATGGACACCGCCCCCATGGGCAGGGTGACAGCTCTGCCCTACTCGGGGGTGGCGGTGCCTGCAAGCCTCCGCCCCCCTGCAGGGACTCTTCTCGGAGGGGTCCCGGACGCTCTGCTTACCACGCCAGCCCCATGGGCTGCGGCTGGGGGCAGTGCTCACGGGGCGGGCTGGGACTCTGGCACTGCCAGCAGTGATGGCTGCTGGTGGGGGACGGTGCGGCCCCAGCAGTGGCCAAGGTGCTGTTGCTGTCTCCGCCTCAATACAGCCCGAGCTCCCCAGCTGTGCTGGGATGTGTGCCTGCCACGGAGCCCTTTGACCGGGTTCCAGCAGCCGGTGCCACGGCGCTGCTGGCGGGCTCCAGCCCCACCACGGATTCGGCGGGCCCGGCACCAGTGGCTGGTCCAGCCTGGCTCTGCTTCCCGCTGCGAGTGTTACGGCGGCGGTGGACACCGAGGTGTTTAAGTTCAGCGCAAATGGGGACACGGCTGGAATATGGCCGGTCTCTGACAAGAACAAAGGGCCCCATGCAGTTGGCTCTTCCTCCACAGCCTGGTGGACACTCCCCCCCTCTCAGGTGACCGTACACTCGAGAGACTGCGGGCAATTCTGGGGGGAGGTAAAAGCTAAGGCTGAAGGAATGAACAGTGCTGCGGATGCTGGTGCTGGACCTGTGGTGTCTGGAGTTCAGCTGGTCCCCAGCCGAGTGCCTGCCTCTGACCTGTGGGGCCCACAGGGCAGGATAAGGCAGGTGCTGCTGCTTCATCTGAGGGTCCTCAGGCCTTCCCTGTCCTTCAGCATGCTACTCATAACACCTATCAACCCTTGGCTTGGCAGGCCTTTACAGAACTGTGTGATGCAGTCGGAAAGTATGGTCTGGGCTCAGCTGAGGTGATGCAAGTTCTCTGTTATTTTAATGCCAGTCTTTTGATGCCCTTTGACATTCAGAGCTTGGCTTGAGCCCTTTTCCCACCGGTTGAATATGACTTCTTTGAGAATAAATGGACTCAGTTGGCAGTCAGAGCAGTGGAACGGAATAGGATACTGGGTCCAGGGGATCCCAGGCGTATGGTTAATACTGATATGCTAATGGGAACAGGCAATTATACCAGGGTCGAAGAGCAAACTTGTTTTGAGCCCTTGGTCCAGGAGAAGTGCCAGCAGACAGGCATGGCAGCCCTGGTTCAGACCATATATCTAGCTACTCCGCAGGAGTCCTTTGCAAGGATCGTCCAGGGAGTTGATGAGCCCTTCCTGTGCTTTGCAGGATGGCTGACTGCTGCGGTTGAGAAGCAGGTGAGTGATCCTGTGTCAAGGAAGCTCATGCTTCAGTCCCTTGCTCAAAGCAACTGCAATGCTGTTTGCAAGAGGGTAATTGAGGCGCTTCCTGGGGAACCCTCCGTGTCGGAGATGGTTGAGGCCTGTGCAAAGGTATCCCCTTCCAGCCAACAGATGGTTGCCATGCCTACAGCTGTGCAGCCAGCTGTGGCTACAGTTGTCCAACCGACGGTGACTATGGCGGTCCAGCCGGCCGTGCCTGCGGCCGTGCAACCGGCTGTGGCTGCTGCTGTGCAGCCTGCTTGGGTCGTTCCTCAGGGGGTGCAACAGCAGCAATGGGGTGCTCGGGCCAGGAAAAAACAGGGCAGAAAGGCACAGAAGCCTATGGCTGTCTTGTTTCATTGTGCATGATGTGGAAGGCCGAATCACGCTGCAAATGCGTGTAAGGCAACGGTGCATGTGAATGGTCATTTGTTGGTCAGTTCGGGAAACACAATGCGGAGCGCGAAGGTGAGACGCGTGCCGACACAAATGTCTCTGCCTCAGCCCCAACCAATGGAGATCTGCTCAGCAGGCTTGCAGCCAGCACCCGCGGTTCAGCAGGTGTTGATGTCTGCACAGCCGAGTCTGTCGTGATTGATTCGGACAAAATACACAAGGTTCCCCTGGATGCCTTTGGACCCTTGGGTGATGGCATGAGTGCTTTCTTGATGGGAGGTCCAGTGCCCCATTCAGGGTATCATGGTGCACCTGGGACTGATTGATGCGGATTTTTCAGGGCAGATTCACGCAATGGTGAAGCAGGAAAATTAAACATTCAGCCCATTAGCGTTGAAATACAGAACCCAGAAATCCCCATTCGAGTAAAACAATATCCGATATCACTGGAAGGTCGGAAGGGATTGAAACCGGGAGTTGAAAATTCAGTACATCAGGGGGTGTTGGAGTCCTGTGTGTCACCACATAATACCCCCATCCTGCCGGTAAAGAAGCCTGATGGTAGCTACTGACTAGTGCAGGATCTCAGAGCGGTAAATCAAAGAACCATTACCTGCTTTCCAGGAGTAGCTAAGCCAGATATCTCCTAATTACATTTGGCACAGTGGCGTGGATTTAAAGGATGCCTTTTGAACTTGCCCTCTGGATGAGGGCAGTAGGGATTGCCTTTGAGTAGGAGGACCCAGATACAGGTAGGAGAGAACAATTAAGGTGAACGGTGCTACCTCAAGGTTTTACAGAGGCACCAAATCTTTTTGGGAGGGCGTTAGAAAATCTTTGGAAGTCCTTTGAGTTACCCAAAGGAATTAAGCTGCTACAGTATGTAGATGATTTGATAGTAGCAGGAGAAACTGAAGAGGAAACTAGAAAGGGTACTATTAAGCTCCTAAATTTTCTGGGAGAAAATGAGCTGATGATATCAAAGTCAAAATTGCAATTTGTAGAGTCAGAAGTGCAGTGTTTAGGTCATTGGATTAGTAAGCGAAAGCTAGACCCTGAAAGGGTTTCAGGAATATTGAACATGGGACTGCCAAAGTTAGAAAGAGAAATAAAGCAGTTTTTGAGTCTTTGGGGTTATTGTAGGCAAGAGATAGAAGGGTTTATCAGAAAAGTAAAATTTCTATATGAGAAATTACCTACCAGTTGCTTGAAATGGACTGAAAGGGATCAGGAAAATTTTAAGCAAGTTAAAAGAAGCCCTACTGCAAGCTCCTGTACTGAGTCTTCCCAATTTAGACAAGCCTTTTCAAGTATCTGTTAATACAGTTGATCAAACGGCTTATGAAGTATTGACTCAAGATTGGGCAGGAAGCCAAAAGCCAGTAGGATATTACTCCAAATTATTGGATCCAATTAGTAAGAGTTGGTCGACATGCCTGCAAGTTATGGTAGGCACTGCTGTGTTAGTAGAAGAAGCCTGAAAAGTAACCTTTGGGGCACCACTGGAAGTGTCAATATTAGGGAAATCCTTGCTAAAAATGCTGAAAAATGGTTAACTGATAGCAGAATATTAAAATATGAGGCTTTCTTGTTTTAATACATGATTAACACACAATTAATACATGAATAATGCACAGAGGTCATAGAGTTACAAACAAAAATATGCCCAGAATTGAGAGAACAAGAATTAAAAACAGGAGAAAATTTGTTTATAAATGGATCATCCGAAGCGGTAGACGGAAGAAGGAAATCTGGGTATGCCATAATTCGTGGAGAAATACTGGAAGTAAAAGAATCTGATCCCCTTAGCCCGTCCTGGTCAGCACAAGCCTGTGAACTCCATGCATTATTCTGTGCATTGCTGTTATTAAAGGATCGAGAAGGGACCATATACACCGACTCAAAATATGCCTTTGGGGTAGTGCACACATTAGAAGAATTTGGAAAGAAAGGGGACTTATAAACACTCAAAGGAAAGGATTAGTGCACCAAGGATTGATAATTCAAATGCTTAATGCTTTGAAGAGTCCAAAAAAGATAGCAGTGGCTCATGTGAAAGGCCACCAGAGAGGGAGAGATATTAAAACCAGAAGAAACAATTTGGCTGATGATAAAGCTAAGAAAGCTGCCCTGAGGGAAAACAGCAATGTAATTATGACTTTTCAGGAAGCAGGTACACAAAATCAAACACCATACTTTTCTTTAGCAGAAGTAGAAGCCATGAAAAACCTAGGAGCCAGTCTAAAAGAGGGACAATGGATTCTCCCTGACAAAACCACAGTTTGAATGGCAGAAAAAGGCTAGACTCATGCTTCAAGCGCAAAAGGACGTATACCCAATAAAGTCTGGAAAATTATCTTGACACCGGGAGACCTGAAAGCAAAATTAAAAACTACTTAAATTTTATTAAAACTTTTTACTGAGGTTCAAAACACAGTTTAAAGTAAAATTTTAATTAATCCACAACATGGCTGAAGAGAGCATTTGGTGCCCAGAAGCTATGGCTCATATGGAAAATCGTTTTCGGCTGTGGATTTCACATAATGCTGCAACACATTTGGTGTGCCACCCACATATTGAAAGAATAACCCAGTCCCAGGATATTCAAGATATCCTTAGTACAGAAAGGTCAGAAGCTGCCATCCCACAGAGAGAAGTTGCCATGTTTCAGCAAGGTTGCTGCAAACACGGTCATCAGTGTGAGCGGTGTAAAGCAGTGACCATGAAGTGGCTGAGACAAAGACATTGGCACAGAACAACTGTACCTTGGGACCAAAGAGATGTAGCTTTTATGATTAATTGTATATGATGTTTTAGTAGAGTAGAGCGAGACTTTAGAATGCACAAATGGGTTTTAGCACAGATCAACATTGATACTTATATAATAAAATATCAAGTACAATGAGCATTTATTTATTTAGCATATCACATGGAATGATTTGTGGCTTTGAGAACACTGCAAGAACAACAAAGGATAATAAAAGTAAGATGTGGATATAGTAGGATCCCAGAAACAACAGAAAAAGATAAATTGTCTTGCTTAACCTGTTCAGGTTATAAAACTCCTTTGATAGTTAACAATTACAGGTTTGTGTTTTGTAATTGAAACTAACTTTAATTTATTAGAAAAATTAGGCATTCTGGATTGGCTGTTGACGGCAACTCCATTGAGTTTGGAGGCAGAACAATGCTGATGGGAAGGGATTAGACACTTCCTTGATCAATGGGAACAGCCTGAACAGATTGAAAACCTTTTAAGAGGCCCTCAGCAACTAACACTAACAGATTTCATTGAGGAACTACAATTCCAGAAAAAGAGACTGGAAACACCTGTTACTAAAAGAGTCCAAGAACAAGTAACACACTGGGAGTGTACTAAGCATGGCTTAGAGTGTTGCCCATGGGTTTGTGTTATTTGTGCGCTTTGCCTTAATTTGTGGTGGAGAGTAACAAGAGCAGAAGAAAGAGAGAGACAATTGATTTGTTTTACTTGCTTAGATGGTGTGCATGAGCACTTAACTTTAAAAAGCTTTTCCAGTAATATTTTTGGAACACCTTTGAGATATGAAGATGGAACCTTTTATGCAACAGTCCAATTAATAGAAAATTTAGACCAATGAGTTTTTATTATATTGGCTTTTGAGCGGGTAAGAGAGCAAACAGTTCATAGTATTATAGACCAGTGTATCATAATTAACAGTTGCTGTGGAGAAGGAATTTGTGTGCCACGCTATAGACACATCTCTGATGTGAATTGGCATTGCGAGTATGCCTATTGGTGGCGATGAAGACTTAATAATTATCCCTGTGATCAGAGCAAAAAGCGACCAACAAATCAGGTTGTTAACTGCGGTAGTGAAAAACCAAATCTTATTGTGGTTGGCACATCTCCAGAGCTTTGGTTTAGACTAAAGGAGGAAGTAGCTGACTAAACCAGGGAGAGAGCGGGAGAGAGAGGGAGAAAAAGAGAGAGAGAGAGAGGAGGGGGGGGGCAGTGCTGCGAGAACTGTGAGTAATCTGCGCCATCCTTGAAACAAGCATGAGGCCAAGGGTACCAGTGAGACCAAATGCACCAGTGACTAGATCCCAGCATATAAACTTTGCTACGAAGAATCCTGATATCTTGGCACTTTACTGCAACCCAAAGGGTCTTGAAGACAGTAGAAAGTCAAAACTCCTGAGAATTATTATCATTGTGTTTGCTGTGATGCCCTTGGCAACTGGCCAAAACTATGGAGCCACTCTGGACAGAGTCCATGAGAGAAGGGAATGGGCAATGCAGGAACAAACAATAACAAAACAAGCAGCACAAGAGTGGGAAATGAGAGAACAATCAATGCAAAAACAAAGTCCCAATAATGTTGATCCCTGTAATAAATGCAAGCACTCCATGTGGGTCAAGGAGAAGATGGAACTTGTATTTGTGGCACATCCACATGTTAATGCTGCCTGCTATGATCACAGCAATTTTATCGATGTTTGTGTTAAAAATAGAAAACTGGATTGGGTAGGGAAAAATTTAGGATTTAATGGACCAGCTCCTTATCCTTATAGTGGTCAAATCTATCCTCAATATGAAACCATTTTTTTGTTTTGAGAAAGGTGAGAACGAAAATGATCCAAGTATAGGTATAGGAGGTATAGCACTAAGGAAAAAAGAAGAAAAACAAAAATAAAAAAATGAAAGCTGTAAAAAAGCCATAGGGAAAGAATAAAAGGAACCGGATAAGCTGTATGAACAATTAAAGCAGCAGTATAGTGACTGGGATTTGACAACCTCAGCTAAGAACTTTTTGTAGATTTGATGCAAGAAATTGCTACAGAATTAGGATTATCCAAATGCTGGATCTGTGGGAATGGCTGAAAGATGGCTGTGGAGAGGTGAGAGTCTAGCTCCAGAACAATTTTTCAAATGGAATCATACTCAAATTTACAAGATATTAATACGACTTGAAGGATGGATTTTGAGTCATCAAGTAGTTGGAACAGTATGTATGATTCGAGAAGGAAGGAAATATAATGAAGTGGTATGATATACTCCTTGTATATCTATTTTCGTAGTTAATTCAGATAATAAAACTAAGTCCTGGCAACCAAAAATTTCTACTGGGTATTGGGGAATAACAAAGGAAATGAATTGTGAGTGGAATAATCAAACTGATTTGTGCTGGCATAAGTCCTGGAGCTAACCTCTACCAATCCAAAAAGAGACCTAAAATCCTATTGGGAGCAATAAGAAAAAACAGACAGTAAATGGAAAAGCCCTGATGGAATCTATTGCATTTGTGAGCAATGAGCATAGAGTGAATTACCTCTAAAGTGGGAGGGAACCTGTACCTTAGGAGTTATACAATCCTCCTTCTTCATCGTATCAAGATCTAGGAGCAATATGCTGGGAACACCAGTTGATGAGACTCTAGAAAGGAATAAAAGAAATTCAAACCTCAACTTCCCAAAGCAGGGGGAAACCAGGAATGGGGGGAAGACAAATGGCCTGCAGAAAGAATCACAGCGTATTATGACCCAGCAACTCGAGCTGAGGATGGATCTTGGGGATATAGGACCCCAGTTTATCTATTGAATCAATTGAGGAGACTCCAGGTGGTAGTGGAGGTTGTATCAAACCATACTTCTGATGCCTTGAAGTTACTGGCGAAGCAGCATTCACAAATGTGAGCATTTGTGTATCAAACCAGAATTGCCCTAGATTATCTGTTGGCTGAAGAAGGGGGAGTTTGAGGAAGATTTAAGGAATTTGAGTGCTGTGTGTTGAGAGATGATCATGGGGAAACCATCACAAAACTTGCTGGAGAAATTAAAAGGGTGGCACACATACCTGTTCAAAAGTGGAATTCTATTCTAAAAACCGATTTGTGGGATAACCTCTTTGGAGGAGCCTGGTGGAAGAAGGTGGGATTTATGCTGTTGTGTGCTGGATTAGGATTGTTATTCTTACCATGCATGATTCCATGTCTTATTAGACTAATCCACCCAGCGATAGAAGGAAGGTAAATGACAGCAATGGCCGTTGATCCAGAATTGGCAGCAAAAGGGAAACCAAATCCTTTGATGATATTAAAAGCTAGACCTACTCACACTCAAAAGGAAGGAGCCAAAGAGATGTTGACTGAACATAAAGAGACTACTCTAGCACAAGAGATGTTAACCAAATTTGAGAAGGAATGTGAAAAGCTTCATGCAGCATGGGAGATGTTAGAAAAATTAGAGGCTGAAATGAGAGAGCATGAAAACCAGGATTATTCAGAATATAGAAAAAAAATCGAGATTCAGTTTTAATTCAAAAGCATGAATCAATATTATTAAAAAGAGAAATGTTGGAAATTGTAATAAATTAAAATGATTCATGCTAATTGTAACTATATTAATATTTTAGAAATATATATTTTAGAAAGCCTTTGTGATAACGTAGTAAAGGAAAAAGTAGGTGTGAGTAGTGTTACAAAGCAGATGGGCCCCTTGGCAGATGCTACATGAGGAAAATAAGATACAGGATGCAATTTGAGATAAGCAAGAGTTTCAAAGCTGGATTGGCCAAAGCTGGGACTATTACAATGTAGGGAGATGGGCCCTTGGCAGATGTGATGGAATACAGGATGTCTTAAGATTGAACTGGCCTTGAGATGGACAAAGCTGGGACTATTCCATGGTAGGGAGCTTTGGTGGTGGTTTGATCCACGAAATAATTACTTTTTGGAACATAATGCTTAATTATGTTTTACTTTATGGATATATGGATTACTTTGTTTTGTATGTGAGGTAGGGTGAGAAGCCCCCACCTCTGTACTCCGGTCAGTTTTGCTTATGCATTATCTGAAAGGTACTTATCTTTTATTGATCACTGTCAAATTTTTGTATATGCTTGATTATAAAATGCTACTTAAATAAAATTGCATTGCTCCTAAATTGAACTTCATTTTTTATTAAATTAGACATATAGAGCTCCATTTAAAACTATTCCTTCCTTCCTTCCTTCCTTCCTTCCTTCCTTCCTTCCTTCCTTCCTTCCTTCCTTCCTTCCTTCCTTCCTTCCTTCCTTCCTTCCTTCCTTCCTTCCTTCCTTCCTTCCTTCCTTCCGCCTTTCTTTTTCTCTCTCTCATTTCTTTCTTTCTTTCTTGGGTGCAGGTGCCCTTATTCTCCCAAAATCACTGCCACTCCACCTCAGCCCTGCACAGCACAGCACCTTAAACTCAGCCTTCCCAATTTCAAAGCAACCTCCCACAAGACACTTCCAAGCCCCAAAATACCTAAAATCACCAGCAGCCATCAAAAACTGTCTCTTGCTTTCTCTCCCTCTACTCCCCTACTCCAAGAGCCCAAACCACCCCACTCCCCACTGCAATCCCTACCCCTCCCAACTTTCCTACCACCCCCACACTGCAATTACACCCCACATTACACTGATCCATCCCATCCCATCCCATCCCATCCCATCCCATCCCATCCCATCCCATCCCATCCCATCCCATCCCATCATCCCATCCCATCCCATCCCTTCTGGGCAGGAAGTCCTCTCCAACCAGCCCTTGCACACTTCCAGCCATTCCAGGGCAGCCGCAGCTTTTCCTCCCACTCTGTGCCAGGGCCCCACCGCCCTCCCAGGGAACAAGTCCATCCCCACATCCCAGCTCACCCTGGCCCCAAGCAGTGTCCAGCCATGGCCTGTGTCCTGGCGCTGCAGGCCCTTGGCAAGAGTCTCTCCCAGCCAGCAATTCCTGCTCTTCCCTGCTCTGGGGCAGCAGCTGCAAGTTGATTTGCTCCCTGGGCTCTGGCCCAGCCCCAAGCCAGGGCCGGGACCTTTCCCCAGAGCTCTGTTGCCACTGCAATGTTCACAGCTCTGAGGCTGCTGCAGCTCCAGGACAGAGCTTTGGGCACTGCTCCCAGAGATGCCCAGGCTGCCACTCTTGGGCTGTCTGTGCAGGGCAGGGGCCTGCACTCCATGATCCCTTTGCCTCCCTCCCAGCTCAGCCTTGGTGTCTCGTCCAGGTGCTGCCAGAGCTCTTGGGGCCAGGCCAGGAATGGCACAGCCCCAGTGTTCCCCTCTCTGGGACATCACCGTGCTGGCAGCTCCATGGTTCCCCTCTCTGTGACACCATGGCTGGGGGCAGCCTCAACATTCCATGCGTTGGAGATGCTCCAAGGGAAGCATCCAGAGCCACACCCAGTGTCATCAATCTGACCAGCCACTGAGCACCCTGGACTTGGTGTAAGAGTCAGTCTGAAGTTCCCCTCATTTGCCTCATGATCATCATAAGGACCCCGAGGACCCCACTGCAGTTCTGGCCTGCTCGAGGTGGATGCTTGACAATCGTCTGCAGGTGCTTTTTCCTGTGTCACCATGCTACGGTACACTGGCTTTGAGCAGTGTAATGGCAGTTCTGTACTTGACATTTCTACCTGCTTCATGCTCCCAGCTTCATGACAATAGCCTTTGAATTTCCTCACCTCTTGGCCAAGTGGACTTTCTGGGGTAACTTTGGTGGTCCCCCACAGAAGATCCCTCATCTGCTCCACAACCACCGTGACAGATGGAGATCAAAGCCCCCTCCCAAGGACTGAGCCTGAGACCTCTGTACAAAGCTCCTCTCAAGGACTGAGACATGAGACCCCTATAACCCCCGTACGAGGGGTGGGGCTGACTTAACCAAAGTGAGATGTTTGCCTGCAGGTGTGGTCGTTGGACCAAGAAGACAATAGCTCTTTCTTACTGCTGAGAACATGGACTACCTGTTCCCCCTGCGATGGAGGACTATGATAACAACGCCTGAGTGAACCAGAGATTTTGAGAGACTCTCCCCAATGTGACAGGCGGATCCATCGACCGGACCACGAGGACTTGGTCTCCACATTTGGTAGCTATATCCCCTTTTTCCTCTCTCTCTTTCTCTATTTATTTCTTTCACTCTAAATCCCTCTATCACATTTGCTGTAGTCAATCAATAAAAGGTGGATTTTTTTTTTTTTTTTTTTTTTTTTTTTGCTTTTGGTGTTTGTTTTGACTAATACTGAAATCCCCTGTGTTCTGTTTTGCACTCTGAGATTTAAAAGAACCATCACAACCCCTGCTTGTTCAAGTACATTGTGAGAGTCATCTTACATCAGAAAGCAGAAAAGTGGCTTACTATTAGCTGGATTTTAAAATATGAAACTATCGTGATACAGTCCCTCCAGCTGAAGCTTAAGGTTACTCCTGCCCAGAATCCTGCTCAATTTTTATATGGGAAGCCAACTGAGGAGCTGATTTATGACTGTGTGGAGTTGATTGAATGACAAACTGAAATAAGACATGATCTAAGTGAGATGGAATTATCTACAGGACAGAAATATTTCATTGATGGTTCATCAAGGGCGTTGGACGAGAAATGAAGATCAGGATATGCAGTTGTTTAAGGGAAAACTACGCAAGGGGAGGAGAGGAGAGGAGAGGAGAGGAGAGGAGAGGAGAGGAGAGGAGAGGAGAGAAGATGAAGCTCCAGCTGGTCATCTCAGGCTTGTGAGTTATATGCTTTGTACCAGGCTTTAGAACTCCTAAGAGACAAATTGGAGACTCTTTATACTGATTCAAAATATGCTTTTGGGATTGTACATAAATTTTTGGGAAGATTTGGAAAGAAAGAGGTTTGATCAACATCTGAGGGGAAAGGTTGATTCATTAAGAATTGATATTCAAAGTGCTTGAAGCACTAAAGGGACAAAAAGAGATAGCTGTAATATATGTAAAAGGCCATTAGAGGGGAATGAGCTATTTAGCAAGGGCAAATAACACAGCTGATTGGGCTGTGAAAAAAACAGCTTTTAAATAATAATAATAATAATAATAATAATAAAAAACCAACAAAAAAAAAAAAAAAAAACCAAAAAAAAGCCACCACAACAATAATTCAGGTAAATACAACAGAGATTTGGGAAGAGCTGCCAAAAGCTTATAGCTCTCAGGGGAGGAACCTATTAAAAATTAGAGGCTAAGAAAGAACAGGGGGAAATAGGTACTCTTGGATGGAAGAGAAATTTTGCCCAAGGCCTGTGCATGAAGGATTTTAAAGCAATTACATCATTGCACTCATTGGGGCACAAGGGCCTTGTGTGATCATTTTTTTAAAGTATTATGGCTGTATTAGGAGTTTTTAAATAGCCAAACAAATAACACAAGGGTGTCTTACCTGTCAGAACGTTAACAAGAAAGTAATGAGACAAACCCGGACAGAAAAATAGCATACCGACCCTTTGAGAGGGTTCAAGTGGATTATACTGAGCTTCCAAAAGTTGGTAGATAGAAGTATCTTTTAGTGCTAGTAGTCCAACAAACACTCACTGGGTAAAAGCTTGCCCAGCTGCAAGGGCCACTGCCAATTTTGTAGTTAAAATACTATTGGAACAAATTATTTCCCAGTCTGGAGTTATTCGGGCCATTGATTTTGATCAGTGCCCCCGTTTTACCTCTACTGTTATTAAGGGTGTAGCACAAGCCATGGGTATTTCCTGGGAATATTATACTCCTTGGCACTCTCAGAGTTCTGGGAGGGTGGAAAAGATGAACCAAACTATAAAACAACAATTAAGCAAATTAATGATTGAGGCTAAGATGTCATGAGTAAAATGTTTACCTCTAGCCTTGCTTAACATAAGAACACTTCCTAATGCAGATACGGGGCTTTAAGCACATGAAATGCTTTATGGAATGCCATATTGCCAGGAAATACCCCAAACATCAATAATGATTGAAGATATATTTATTTGAAATTATATCCAAACAATTGGACAGCATGTGACCAAGTTAAAGGAAAAAGGAATGCTAGCCCAAACAGGACCACTGGGGTTTAAAATTCATAAGATACAACCAGGAGACTGAGTATTTATTAAAAGCTGGAAAGAAGAGACTTTAACCCCAAAATGGGAAGGTCTGTATTTAACTCTCTTAACAACAGACACATTGGTGAGAACAGCAAAGAAAGGGTGGACTCACACATCAAAAGTCAAAGAACCAGTAGAACCACCTACGACGGCAGTGGAAAATCACCTCACAGCCCAGGTATCTACAAATGACCTTGGAAAAGGAGGGCAAGAGAATGTCAAGGAGACATCCTAAAAAGAACCACCTAAGACCAAGAGAAGTAGAATGTACCAGCCTGAATTGTGACTGTAGCCCCTGGGGCTGTTTTAGGTACACAGAATGTACCCTTATCGGGAGCCAGGATTCTGAGAGGCCTTTGTTTGAGTTGTGAAAGTTAGATCCAGAAGGAAACAGATCTAGCACTGAAAATATTACTGACAACAGGTAGAGTACGCCAGGATAATAAAAAATAGTGGAAGCTATGGGTGAACAAGACTAAATACAATTAGTGGGCAAAAAGAAATCTTAAAAGAGTGGAGTGCGACCTCAACAACCTACCAGGTAAAGACAAAGAATTAAGAGAGAGTAAAGAGTCAGTGGGTGAAAATAAGCCAAAAAGCAACATCAGGGGGCAAGACGATATTAACCCCTACCTTTGCCATGAAAAAGATGCAGACCCCAACTCTTGGTCACAACCTGTCATGGGTTAGTACAGTTTAGTTTTTTAGTTATAAAAGAATGTAGAATAATTCTCCAGGTCAGGACCTGGGAATTGCTTTAGAAGAGACAGGGACCTATCTGAGAGTTAGTTGGAATAATGGCATCTGTTTTATCCACTGAAATTGTTAGCTGCAACTTTTGGAAGTACCATATAAAGCCCTGTGAATTTCCTGTAGGTAGGTCCTTTTTCTTCTTTCCTTTGGCCAGAGAGAGACCAGTAACATCGAGCTGGCCCTGCTGCTCCCTGCTTTTTGGGAGGGGAAGCTGGCCTGAGGCCTGGCCGGATTCCATCAGCTCCCAGGTGAAGTGGGGGAAGGAGAGGTTGCTGTTTTGCAACAGCTACTATCTTCAGACTTCTCTGGAGCAGGGAGAAATCTCTGCTGGGCCCCTGATAAGAGCTATGGGCACCATTTGGCCTGAGGCCAACACAATTTACACTGAGGGGTGGGCTGAGAAGGCATTTATGATCCTGCCTCTTTTTTGGGTTTTTTTGTGTGATTCCAGACTGCATGAGTGCACCGATCTCTGATGTTTCTGTGAATTCTTCCTCCCTCATCAGTTCGGCCTTGAACATCTAACACCACGAGCTACAGAAATAGACACAAAAATTCCAAGCAGATTTAACTCTTTCTTAGCAGCATGAAGCTTCCAGAGCTTAGCCCTTCTCTGAGAGAATAAGAAAGGACAGAGTGAACATAAAGACCAACAGCATGAAGTCAGTAAAGCAAGAGTGAAAAGCCTATTAAAAGAGAGGGTTGAAGAGTTGGTTGTTCTATACTTACTTGAGCCATGGAAATGAACTCTATATTTAAGTCATTCCTGTAAATCATGGGAAAGATATGCATTTGGGAAGATGATTGTTCTGCGTGTAGATTTAAGCAAAGGTCTTTGTGATGAACTAAGTAATATCCTATAAGATGCTTGAACAGAGATAAAGATGAGAAGCCCCCTGCGCCAGTGAAGAATTAAGAAGATATCTCTGTACCTTGAAGTGAAGAATCCTTTGCTTTGGAGTTATTCATCTTTAAAAGGTGACACCCCAGTATGCAAAAGTCTAAGACCCATGACCCATAAGCAGCTTGGGAAACTGCTCCTGGGAGTGTCACAAAGGCAGGTTTCTCCAGGCAGTTGTTTTTGTGACAGTTTAAAACCCACAAGAGAACTGTTCTAAGTTGTCAGTGGGATCCATGACTCTAGAAGATACTCTTCCCCTAATGAATTGATAGAATACTATTATCAGATAGTGAAACTGACTGAAAATTACAAGTTTTATCTCTTTATGTTTTTTTGTAAGAAAGTGAACTGTTTCTAAGGGGAGAGAAGAGGTTTTTTAAAGTTTCATTCTGTTTTCGGGTTTTTCTCCAACTTATTTTTTTCTATTCTTTTAGTGTCTGTTAATAAACCTATTTGTTAATTTTAAAGTTAAGCCTGCTTTGTTTTTCTCCTAGTCTCTCTCGAACAGGAAAAGTAAATACCAAGACCAAAATTTGGTGAACGTGAAACTACTACAGGAATTTTGGGGCTTGGAAGTGTCTTGTTGGAGGTTGCCGTGAAACTGGGAAGGCCGAGTTTAAGGTGCTGTGCTGTGCAAGGGTGATGTGGAGTGGCAGTGATTTTGGGACGGTAAGGGCACCTGCTCCCAAGAAAGAAAGAAAGAAAGAAAGAAATGAGAGAGAGGGAGAGAGAGAGAGAGAGAGAAAGAGAGAGGGAGGGAAGGAAGGAAGGAAGGAAGGAAGGAAGGAAGGA
>JANEHK010000340.1:0-32912 GCA_025960845.1 Tachycineta bicolor | reverse complement strand
AGCAGTAGCTGAACTGGGACCTTTTCAACAACTAACCTCCCTGGGAAAGGGACCCTTACCCTTTGCAAGAAGCTGCTTGCAGCAGCCCATTTGCCACCACCCGGGCCTGGTGATTTCTGCTGCTGCTTCAAGGGCTTTTTTTGCTACACTTTAACCCAACATCCCATGTCCGCCCAAAGCCGCACCACTCCTGGCACAGCTTTGGAGTTTTTGCTACGCCTTATTTGCCACCCCAGGTGTGCTCGCCTCTGTTGTTCCTGCTACAGCTCATTTCACAACCCGGAGGGGCACAGAGAGCGGCTGCCCCGGTGAGTTTCTAAAGGAAAGCCGCTTCGGTCGCTCCCCCTCCGCCCGGCCGCCATCACCGCGTGCTGCCCGAGCCCGCGCCACAGCGCCCCCTGCAGCCGCGGGGGAACCATCGCAGCCGCCCGCCCGCCGGGAGCCGCCAGCGCCCCTGCTGGCCGCCAGCGGAACTGCAGCAGAGGGGAGAGCGCAGAGGCGGCTGCGCTGGGTGCTGCTGCTGTTCGCTGCTGTTTGTTTGACTCGTTACACACAGCAGCAGGGAACTGCTGCTCCCTTCCCCTTTTCTTCGCCTGAAAACCCCTTAATTTCAAAGTTATAACAACTCGGAGGGAAGGGGATTACATTTTCCGTTCCAGAGAGGCTCCTGCTTTCCTTAGCAGACACCTGTCTCTCAAACCAACACAGACAGTAATGGACCATATGAACACTCTCAAAAGACTAATCATATCCCAATTTATTAGGAAATTCAATAATTGCTGTATTTGAATGAACTGAGGATTTGAATAAATCCTCATTTCCCTAGGACTCTAATAGCCCTCTTTTTGCAAATATAAGCCCTTAACTCGTCCATTCAACCTCCTTTTACAAATAAAGCAAGTCATAAGATTAACCAAAAAAATGAAATGGAAAGACCTGAGGACTAAAAGGAGCAGGGACCCTGCTGCAAATTATCCCTCATATTATGCAAAGAAGCTTATAATAGTCAAGGTTACAGGGGAATTGCAGGGGAAATAATTGAAGAATGTTATTTTGAAGAAGAAACAATGTCATCTGCGGGTTTTCTGCTTTAAAATAACATAAGACACATATGTGAAATTCCAACAAATTGATCACAGAAAATGGATTTTAAGATCTAAGACAAGACCTTAGCTTCCCATTCTGTAGCTTCAGATAAATACATTCATCACATCTTCCAGACATACCCTTACAAATAAATCCAACAACAAATCTTGACATTTACACTGCATAGGGACTCATCTAGGTCTGCTTGATTCAAAATTCTCTACCTATTTCATCCTGGGTATGCAGAACACTCCAGTTTAACAGCCCTGATTACTCTCTTCGTAAATGTGAAATTGAATGGCAGAGAAGCGAAGGATGAGCCCCACAAAAAGTGTTGTTTCTTGCACTGAAGAGCACCACAGATCCCTAAGCCATTCTCACCAGTGTCATCCATCACAGTGAATGAGGATTTTAAATTCATCAAATGCCTAACGTAGGAAGTCAGCATATACCAGTGGTGTTCACACAATGCTCACACTAAGCTAAATGTTGTCTAAATTACCTCTTTCAGAAGAAGGTGAATCTCACTTTTGCTGCAGGAGTGCATTTTCCTCTTTTAGAGTTCACATACCTGACATCTTTGTGAGTTGTCCACTTGAAAACCTTTCTACTGACAACCAGTCAGCTTTCATTCTTCTGTCTGAAACATAGCTGACATAAAATGTAGCGACATGCCTCTCTTATTCAATGCCTCAATGATCACAGATGTGTCCAAGATGAAGGAAGTCCAATTTTAGTTTCCTCTTCTTCTTGAAGAGGGGTCAAACTTGCACCTTTTACTACTTTACCAGTGTGAAAAAAATGCATATTATATGGCTCTACGCAAGATA
Source organism: Tachycineta bicolor (assembly GCA_025960845.1). Taxonomy (NCBI): domain Eukaryota; kingdom Metazoa; phylum Chordata; class Aves; order Passeriformes; family Hirundinidae; genus Tachycineta; species Tachycineta bicolor. The sequence goes on along the minus strand of JANEHK010000340.1, from coordinate 30,996 downwards.
TTTACTATATGTATTAGGTTGTATTAATTGTTAATGTTGTTTGATAGTATGGTAAATGTAGTTTTGTAGTTAAAATGTAGTTTTATATACCAACCACAGGAAAACGTAAATCTTTCAGGGAAAAAGAATTTACAACTTCATTATCAGAAGAGATCAACTTATCCTGCCCCTCTTCCCGCCTAATGGACGCCATAGAGATTAAAAGAAAAAAAGTGATACTTACCAGAAACACTTCTTTGTTTGAATGGAATGTATGCATTATGTATGAAATGTATGAATATTCAACAGGCTATTGCTTTTAAGAGATAATCCTTTGTTAACGGGGGTCCTTCTCCGAAGTATTTTGCTTGGGGAAGGCACCCAGACATCTGTAACTTTATTTTTATTGTCTCGTATTGTCCTACCTCTAAAAGTGTTCAGTTTTTACTCTAATTCTATTTTTATAACCATCTTATTTACTATTAAACTTTTTAAAATTTTAAAACAAGTGATTGGCGTTTATCACAACCAGCCAGGAAGCCTTGAAGCCTGGGAACTCACAGTCAGTCCTGGGCAGAGAATGATGCAAACTGAAGCAGGAGACAGGCAGGTGGGGAAAATAAATTCTCAGTTTTCCATATGCAGGAGACTGCCCTAAAAGCTAAACCATGCATATAAGAATTTCACCATCATTTCACCCATTTTTTTCAGATCTGAACAGAGAGTTTTGACTGATCTCATAGTATGCATTGCTATGCTCAAAATACATCCCCCAAGATGTCACTTGGAAATAGAAAGGCTGCAAGCAACTTAGTCAAAGACTCATGAGGCAGAGACAAGGAGCACTGTACTGTTCTCAAGGCAGTCCAGAGCACATGCTCATGCTTGTGGAAACTCTCTGATGACCACAGATGCCTGCAGACTGACACAGTGGATTTTAAGGACTGTGCTTCCAGGCTTAGACACCCAAATTCCACCTATGACCCAGTATGAACATCTTAAAGATTTTGGGGACTGCTTCTCATGCAATTCTTGATAGATCTAAGAAAGCAAAACCCACTCTTCTAAGGCCCCACCTCATTCCTATTCTACTTGGCAAAGCTAGCCCGCTTCTATAAATCTGCACCATATTACTTCCTGAGAGAATAAAGGTTGATAATTACCAGCAGCTTTTGGCATCAGTGAGTTTTAGATGACCAGCTATTATTTGCTGTTCAGTAAGAATGCGATGAACTTTGGACAATAACATCAGGCATGAGAATTCAACTGGTCTTCAAACAGCTGGATTAGAAATGCTGTCTTATGAGTAAAGCACTGCCTGCAAACTCAGTCTTTCCTAATTCTGTCTTAGAACACTGTTTTAAAACTCAGGGAGGCTATCAGTTCCTCTTTCTCAGACCATTTCTCCAGATGATAAATAGAGATAAATATAACTCTATTATAGCATGCTTAGAGAACTACATAATAGTAAGATTACATTAGTACAAAGGGGTAATCAACACCTCACAGTAGATGACACTTTATCAAAGCATTGGTGAAGAATCACTGCACTTCAATTTAAAATAAAAGAGAGTAATCACCAGCCTGGCATCTTGTTTTCTCAATCACAGCTTTAGAACAATCATAAAATCTGTTGGCCCAACTTGTCTGTTTTCTAATTTTCAAAATGAGAACACACTCCAGCATTTGCTCTGGGCCATGGCACCTAAGAACTGACACTGACTGCCCAGGTCCACAGCAGTACATATTACAAAATCTGAAGCAACCCTGAGCCCTTAAACGCTTTTTTCCCCCCCCCATTGTCAAAATATGAGAACCACATGTTCTTTACCTTACAGGAGAAAAAAGTCACTAGATGGGAAAAACACAACCCAGAAGAATATTCTTGTTTCATAATTAGAAGGTCATATATTAGAGAAACCTGCTACAAGGGTACCTGTCAACATGATGCAGCCTTCTTCCTCATGGACATTATCCACATCCTCTAATGAGAACAGACAGCCAGGATGGGAGGTCAGCATGCTGGCAGCTGACGTGTTTGATAGGCAACTGCATTCACATGGCACTGTGCAAGTTAACAGGAGAAAGACTGAAGGGAAGCTTTACTCTCACAGTACTCACCCATTTTAAACTAAAAATATTTTGCAGTATTCATATAATCCAACAGAAAGGAAAGTATAAACTAGAAACAACTTTGAGATTATAGTACCCATAACACTAGCTGCATAATTGAATGGAAAAACTAATTTGTTTATTACAACAACATTTCTTTCTTTGTGCCATAAATTAAGCATATTTTTTGGCAGATCTCCTTTGCTAAGAACAATTTTTTTATGGATGAACCTGCTAATTTTAAGGGCTGAGCCTTTAGAGCCCATTAGAAGGACATCATCAACACATTCTGTTTTTTAAGGCAAGGAAAGAAACGTTAAGCAAGCTGCCATTCCCATTTTTCAAAATAAATCTTTTTCTCTCTCCCACTACTGTATACTAGTGCATAAAACTGGTGTCAGAAGTTACTTCTGATTTACATGGCTGTGGAAGCAGTCACAAAGCCATAGCATACCTAAAGACATTTCTGCGGCATCTCCTCATGCCGCTGAGTCTGCATGCATCTAACCTAGGACAGCAGAGGAATTTCAAGTGCCATTATGCTGCAAAGGGAAACTGTGCCTTGCTTCCCAGGCTAAAGATTGTTATTCATATTGCCAAAGTGCCCTGAGAGCAAGACTCAGGTTGGTGTATGCTCTTCTAGACAGAACATTTCTTGACTATTTACCACTTAAACAGATATCAGCAAAACTAGAGCAAAGAAGCTGAGAGAAAGCTCCACCAGGGCTTCCTCAAGGTCTCCCAGTGCACCTGTGACAAGTAAAAGTGCAGCTCAGGGTCATAGTTCTGTATTTCCTCTTCACTTGGACTCCTGTAAAAGACAGTGGGTTTTGATACAACTTGATATCCTTTTTTTTTTTTTTTTTTTCCCACTTACTTGTGTGGAAATGGCTTTAATGGAAAAAAAAAAAATCTTTACCTTTGGAAGTGCTTATCAATACATATCAATCCTTGCATGTATTTTAGCTATCTCCTTTTAATGACAAATGGGGAAGGGTAGTGGAAATCAGAGACATCCTGTCATTTGAAGGTCTGGGTAAAAAAAAAAAAAAAAAAAAAAAAAGAGGTGGGTTTCTCCATGGTAATTTCACAATCTCTGTGAATGTAGGCAGATTTCCTGAAAACAGGAAGTATTTCTCTGTAAATCCTTGGGTCAAAAAGGTTCAGTGAGGCATTGAAATTTATCAAGTGCTTTTAAAGAGCAATTTCCTGCCTAAACACACACACTCCTGTTAGTTCCATTCCAAGGGAGGTTCCTGCTTTCCTTAGCAGACACCTGTCTTTCAAACCAAGACACTTGTTTATCTAGGATATAAAATTCTACATGCAACTCAAAAAACAATACCTAGTAGCAGAGACTACTACATGCAACTCAAAAAAAAATACCTAGTAGCAGAGAAGAGGACATGAACAGATAAGCCATGGCCTTGGCATTTTCTAGACTTGTTTTCAGTCTGTGAGCACTATGAATGTATCATCTGTAAGGGAGTCTACATCCATATTTCATAAATAATAAACAGTGAAACAAAATACAATTTTCCATGTTGATACTAATCGGAGCTGCCCAATTTGAGGAGCATTAAACAAGTCTTATTTTCAGCATACCAAGGGGAGGGTAGGAAAGAAGACAGGCCCTCCATCAGCACAGTCAAAAATCCCCATAAATCGCTCTCTGTCCTGAAAGTGAGCTTGCATAGCATGTTCATCAAGGCTGAAACATTAGTGAGGCCACCTGTGTGCCTAACTAGGCATTTTCTCATCTGGAGCAAGAGTCAGAACTGCTGAAATCACCTCACTTCCTCTGAAATCAATGAATTCCTAAGAAATGAAGAGGATTTGAGCACCCGAACACCGGGTGAGCTCTGGCTTCAATTCCACAGTTTTGCAAAGACCTAAGATGGCAGCCTGAGCAGCTGTTTCATAATAAGAGAAATCTTAAAACCTATTTTTTTAAAGCATATTGGGTATTTTTATCATGCAATCATTCATTTTCTGCTTGGGAACTGAAAAGAGAGAAATCAGGAGCTGAACTCAATTTCCCAGTCTCCAACAAGACACATATTTTTCCAGCATGTTGTGTATTTATTTCTACTGGCTACCTAGGCCAAATGCACAGCAATTTCACCAGAAATTGGGCCAGTCCCTTAATACCAAAAGTGGCCTTCAGTGAAAGGGCCACATTCCTACTGTTTAACAACATTAGATCCTAACTTGTACCACTTACAAAAAATCTGAGACCCACTCTGCAAGAAAGAATATTTGCTTTCCTTCTCTGTTAGAGAAAAAGTTTAAAACACAAGAAGAAGCCGTGGAGAAGCCTCTGTCTAAATGCTCCTGGGTAAGATACAAACGTGGAAGATAGGGAATCCAACTTCACTTGCTGCTTTCATCTATCTGAAGCAGGGTCTTGAACCAGCTTTCCCAGCATTTGGACAAGACCGCTGGCCTAGCAGCTATTGCCCTAGGTTGGACATCCTTTTTTTCAACAGTGAAAAACTACCAACAGATAAACCCAAATCCAAACCCACTTGACTCTAGAGCTTTCCTTCCCCAATCTCTCATGATCCTAGGGACTGCTTAGCTTTAAAATCACCATCACATTCTAGTCATTGTTACACTCCACATCCAATAGATATGCACTGCATTTCTCCAACTATGGCACTGCCACATGAGCAACCTTATCAGCCTTGTAGCAGTGTATTGTGCCTTGTCACATCCATTTTCACTATGCATCTTCTATTGATCCATTCAAAGACTGTGTTCCTTCTACAGAAGAAAATAGCCTTTTTTTCTGGCTATAGAGTAGCTAGTTCATCTAGGACACTAACAGGAAAAACTTCAAGCCATCTATTATATGCAAGTGATTTGTCTTCATAAAACAGTCCTAGTGCAATGGATTGTCCCAATATTAATTTTCTCTACACTTCTTCTAATCAGTCAAGTCAGAGGTTGCAAAGCACATCCAAATGCGGCAAGTAAAAACAAATAAAGGCCACACAGCAGAAGAGGCTAAGATAAATTGCATACTTACAAGAAAAATAAAGAACAAACAGCTATTTACTTCTTGTTCAATAATTGCACCTACAGTACATTTGACTAAAAGAGGGTGCCTGCAACAACTGCCAGTCACATACACATCCCCATAACTGCTGTTTCCCAACAGTTTCAGCAACTTTCAGTCCTGACTCATAATCTCCTAGCATCTCCCTGACTAGCTAAAGCAAACCTTAACCTAAATAGCACTTCAGTTCTTCCATGTGTATCCAGTTATTTCCCCCCATCACCAGTATTTCCACTATCTTTCGTACAAAATATATAGATAAATGCTGAATTGGAGAAGATGGTTAAAGAAAATAAATAGGCCAGAATATAATCTCGCTGGCAAGTGCTTGGATCACACATCATTACAGAATATCCCAAGTTGAAAAGGGCCTAGAAGGATCATCCAAGTCTAGCTCCTGGCCATGCACAGGACACCCCAAGAATCCCATCACATGTCTGGGAGCATTGTCCAAATGCTCCCTGAGCTCTCTCAGCCTTGGTGCTGCAGCCACTGCCCTGGGGAGCCTGTTCAGTGCCCAGCCACCCTCTGGGGTGAGAACCTGTTCCTAACATCCAACCTCAACCTCCCCTGACAGCTTCAGGCCATTCCCTCAGGTCCTATCATTGTCACACCGAGCAGAGATCAGTGTCTGCCCCTCCTCTTCCCCTCACAGGGAGCTGCAGACTGCAGTGAGTCTCCCCTCAGTCTCCTCTTCTCCAGCTGACCACACCAAGTGCCCTCAGCAGCTCCTCACACGGCTTCCCCTCAAGGCCCTTCCCTGTCCTCGTGGCCTCCTTTGGACGCTCTCTAACAATTTCATATCTTCCTTACGCTGCGGTGCCCAAATGTGCACACAGCACTTGGGGTGAGGCCGCCCCAGAGCAGAGCAGAGCAGGACAATCCCCTCCCTGACCCGACTGGCAATTCTGGGCCTGGTGCCCAGGACAGGGATGTTCCCTCCTGGTGCCCAGGACAGGGATGTCCCTCCTGGTGCCCAGGACAGGGATGTCCCCTCCTGGTGCCCGGGACAGGGATGTCCCCTCCTGGTGCCCAGGACAGGGATGTCCCCTCCTGGTGCCCGGGACAGGGATGTCCCCTCCTGGCTCCAGGGCACTGCTGCCTCAGATCCTACTGGCCACTGACCAGGAGTCCCAGGTCCCTTTGTGTGGTGCTGCTTTCCAGCACCTCCTTCCCCAGTCTGTACTCAGATCCATGGTTGCCCCATCCCAGGTGCAGAATCCAGAACTTTCCATTGTTGAACTTCATACAGTTGGTGATTGCCCAGCCTCCTGCTTTGCTGAGGTCTCTCTGCAGGGCCTTTCTGCCTCTGAGGGAGTCAACAGCTCCTCCCAGTTTGGTATCATCTGTGAACTCACTTTGTGTCACTTCAAGTCCTGCGTCCAAGTAATTTATGAAGATACTGAAGAGCTCTGGGCCTAAGACAGAGCCCTGGAAACCTTACTATTGACCAGTCAACACCTGATGTCACCCTATTTATAAATTATTTTTAAATGGAATGGTGCTCCAAGACAGTCTTTATAATAAAATCCATGACAAAATCAAAAGCTCTCTCCTCTGAAAAAATTCATGAAGGCACAGAAGACAGTGATCAGCATCTTGTACATCACACTTGAAGAGTCATTTTCAGTTTGCTTACATAAGATCCAAAAGACTGCAAGCACTTGCAGTGTCACCACAGTCAATGGAAAGTTCACAGTGTTTTCAAAGACTGTCACTCAGGCAGGACACCAGTTACAGGGCACTGTGTGGGAGATTAGGGACAGGTGGTCGGAAGATATCGCGTTGTACGGGCAGACAGAACCCCTCCCTCAACACTTAGTTGGTTAGTGTCCTTGATAAGGTAAGCAACACCTAACTTGTAACGTAAGCAGACGGATGTGATGTAGCAAACAGAGGTTTTATAACTCCACGTAACCAGTTAATAAACGCCATTAGCCGTCCACCACACTGGTGTCTGTGAGCTGCTGGTCCAAGCAGCCTGGCTGCGGCTGCCGTGTTGTTCCCGAACCAGGTCGCTATGCCTCAGCGGAGGCAGCAAGTGGTGCCGAAACACCCGGGAGTTGCCCGGGAGATCGGGAGTCACCTGGATGGGTGAACGACGGCCGAGCGGCGGGGCCAACTCGGCGAGAGGGATGCCTCCGGACCCACACAGAGGATGGAAGCCCTCGTGAAGGTCGTTTCTCAGATTCATAAGCAGTGGGGAATTGATTGTAAAGCAAAAGATTTTACCCTCGCAGTGATGAGGCTTTTGCAACTTAGTATTATTGATCGACCGGTGGATATCCTCCACCCAGATGTTTGGGATCAATGCACTAAGGCCCTTGCCGACGACACAATGTCTTCTGGCTCAGGGAAAAATCTTAAGGCATGGGGAAGGGTCGTGGAGGCGTTACAGAAGGCTCTGCACGAGCAAGAAACCTGGAAAGCTGCCCGAAATTGTTTAAAGATTTCTCCTCAATTGGATATAGTGGCAGTGACGCAAACTTTCTGAGAGGGAACTGTTGTTGAAATTTTCAGAGGGTAAAAGAATGTAGTCTGAAAGTTAATGATAATGTTCAGAGTGTCGATGGGGTTGGTTCTGCAGAGTGCAGAGGCTCGGAGGAGCAAGGGCTCGCTTCAGAGCCTCCAAACTCAAGGTCACTCGCTGAGGAGATAAAACAGATCCAGTCAATTTACAACAGTCTAGCTGAAGAAGCTAGGAGTGCTGGAAAAGCGAGGAAGGGACCTCCACCTTATGCTCCTCAAGATAGCGCGGAATCCGAGAGGGAAAGCAGGGCAGAAAACAAAGAAGGTCATTTAGATAGTGGGCTCGTTGCCAATGAAACCAAAGAGAGCTTGTTTGCTAACATGGGGGCACACGAGCAGAAAAAGAGAAAAGAGCTCAAAGAGATAACTGAAGCTCATCTTTGCCAAAAAGCACGTTTTTCTAAGGCAAGAAGCTCCCACAGTAGGAGGCGGGGGGAGCACAGGTGCAAGGGACGGCCCAGCCCTGAGAGAAAGGGGCGGGGGCCCAGGGGGAAGGAGTGGCTCAGCCCTGAGGGAAAGGGGCGGGGGCCCAGGGGGAAGGAGTGGCCCAGCCCTGAGGGAAAGGGGCGGGGGTCGGAGCCCGACCAAAAGGGTCCGGAGCCCGGAAACAGCCAGTCAGCCGACTTCCGGCTCTGAATCGGACTCCAGCTGGGACCGGTAGGGCCAGTCCTCTGCCGCCGGCTCTGGCTCCGGCTCCGACAAAGAGGAAGTAACAGTATATAAAATCAGTAACAACAATGTTTCTACCTGGGTTGAGGGGAAGTCAGAAAAAGAACGAACTCCCCTCACAGACTGGAGGAAGATACAGATGGCATGTGCCAATTGGAATCCATCAGCCAAACTAGCTTTTCCAGTCCGACTGGGGGGGCAGGCGGAAACCAGAGAACGTACTCACCGGTAAATCCTAAGGATATACAAGCAATTGTTAAAGCAATCACTGACAGAGGGATCAATTCAGCTATGGTTTCTACTCTCATTGATAATGTTTTTGGAGGGGATGACATGCTCCCATTTGGCATAAAGCAAACCTGCTGACTGATTTTTGAGGGGGCAGGGATGATTGTTTTTAAACAAGAGTGGGAGGACAATTGTGCAAAGCAACTAGCTTTGGTCACTGGTCCAGATCATCCGCCACACGGCTCCAGCCTGCAGCGGCTCATGGGCACAGACCCAACCCTGATCACCCCCCAGGCACATCCAACTTAGCCAAAAGAGTGATAAGTGGGCAGTCCCATTGGTACCAGGAATGTGGGTTTGTCAACAATCTAGAATAACCCCCTGTGTGTACCTTGGCAAATTCAATAACCTTGCTGACTTTTGTGTCCAAGTTCTGATTGTTCCTAGAGTCCTGTATCATCAAGAAGAAGAAATGTATTGCTTTTTAGAAGAAACCATCCAGCTCCACAAAAGAGAAGTAATAACAGGTATAACCATTGCAATGCTCCTTGGCCTAGGAGCCACTGGTGCAGCCACAGGTGTTTCAGCTCTCGTGACCCAACACCAAGGACTTTCTCAGCTGCAAATGACAATTGACGAAGACTGACTGAGAATTGAAAAATCCATCTCCTCTCTGGAAAGATCTATCTCCTCGCTTTCAGAAGTTGTCCTGCAGAACAGGTGAGGCCTGGACCTCTTGCTCATGCAGCAAGGAGGCCTGTGTGCCTCCTTAAGAGAAGAATGCTGTTTTTATGCAGACCATACCAGAGTTGTGCGAGACTCCATGGCCAAGCTGAGAGAAAGACTGGCCCAGAGAAAGAGAGAGAGAGAGGCCCAACGAGGGTGGTTTGAGTCATGGTTCAATCAGTCCCTCTGGCTGGCCACCTTTGTTTCCACGTTAATAGGCCCTCTCACCATGATACTCGTGGTATTGATTTTTGGGCCTTGCATTTTGAACAAGTTAGTGTCGTTTGTTAGAAGCCGTTTAGAGAAAGTCGACATCCTATTTGTCAAACGCATGCAATTACCGTGAAGTGCACTTGTTACTAACATTTTATACCACTTTTGTATCCTATTATACTAACTTTAACAGCTTTTGCATTTTTATGACATTTATATTTTTATAACATTTATGCTTTTATACTTTTTTACTTAGTCATGGAAGGGGGGGGAAATGTGGCAGATTAGGGACAGGCGGTCGGAAAATATCGCGTTGTACGGGCAGACAGAACCCCTCCCTCAACACTTAGTTGTCTAGTGTCCTTGATAAGGTAAGCAACACCTAACTTGTAACGTAAGCAGACGGATGTGATGTAGCACACAGAGGTTTTATAACTCCACGTAACCAGTTAATAAACGCCATTAGCCGTCCACCACACTGGTGTCTGTGAGCTGCTGGCCCAAGCAGCCTGGCTGCGGCTGCCGTGTTGTTCCCGAACCAGGTCGCTATGCCTCAGCGGAGGCAGCAGCACTGGTAAAATCTGAGTAACAAGCTCCAGGAAGATGGCATTTTCAAAGGTATTAAGATGGCAGTTTTCGGCACAGCCGTTATTCACATAGATCTCTGCCACTGAGGGAAATTTATTAGAACTTTCAGTGTGATCGCAGCAATATGTAATTTGCACTGCTTAAATGAGAATATATGGTGATGATGTATGGTAGAAGTCACCAACTAAAGATTAGAAGCAGGGATGAAAAAATGATGTGATTACTGTGGTCAGGCATTCTGAAGGTCTTGGTTTAACAGACTGAGCAAGATGTACTACATCAGAGAAACCCTCTAGAATACAGGTGCTCAGTAATAATAATAAAGTGACTTAAGTACTTACGTCAAGTACTGAACTATGGAATATAGTACATCAAAACCAGGTTATTATAGAAACAGAGACACAAAAAGACATAAAAAATAAATGAGTCGTATGGTCTTGTTGACCATATTTTGTTAATTCTGCAAGCAGTAAAATTTATGAAAACTATCAGATTCATGTACTAAATGGTCTCTGCTTCATCTGCATTGCTGTTTAGGTGCAAAGAGTTTTTTAAAATGGGGAAGTGATGATACATTTGAGAAAAACTGGCAATGTTAACCAGAACTACACTAAGAGATCATTTGCCTCTGTTTATTTATTCTTTAAAACACTTTCTCGTTTAGTCTTGTATGAGGAAAAAAGGGGAGCTCTTTTACAAAGCAAGTCCACATTCACATTATTAATAGTAAAGATCTACAGTGTGACAAAGCATGTTTATTGTCCTTCAGATTTTAATGGGGATGAAATACATGCAGTGACACCCATCCAGGGTCTATCAGATCCTCTCATGTCAATAGTCAGACACCTTAACAAATCTGTCCTCCTAAAGTGCCAACTTCTCTTCTTCAGAACACCCTCAAAATCACCTCTAATCCCTCATCCCTGTGCTAGCGTCTCTCATCATACACTAAACAAGCCCTGACCACCACCATCGAACTTGTACATGAACAGGACGCACACTGAACACAAGGAGCCACAAAGCTACATGCTGAACTGGACAGATACTTAACTGCAGGTGCAATTAACTCACACAATAGCCAGAAAACTGTAATTGCAATGAAACTGCACTTTAAAAATCCAGTGGGGGTTGCAAAACAGATATTGTATAGTTTACAAATACACCTTGCAGAAACAGTCACTTTACAGACAAGAACAAATCTTTGGAAAGAGGAAGAGGTATGCTGGAATACTGTCAGGTTCCCTCAGTTCACAAAAGAATCACCAGATTTTAAGTTATAGTGAGCAAATGCAGACACCTTTCATGACTATGGCCATTTCTGCTGAATGCTTCCCTCTATGCCACATTGCAGATGGCCCCTTTCAACCTATATATCTGTGTCATCATCACATGGGTCAAACAAAACAAATAAAGTGGAACTTCACAGCACCCAAATTCCACGTCGTTCAGATCACTTCATAGCCCTGAACAACAAAGATGTCAACATGAGTTTTCTATCCACCACAGGGCAGATGAGCCATCACACACAAAGTCTCCGTTTCTCAAAGGATGAAAAGTAGACATACCTAAGGACATCTAATCTATCCTTGCTGGAATCCAACAGATGTACCATTTTCCTGCCACTGGCAGCAAAATCAAAGCTGCAGGTTAAGAATCAGCATACACACCTGCTCTACACAAGGACATAAGTACCACAAACCTCTCTGGCAAGCTCAGCATCCACCTGGATCCACTACAGTGAGGGAGGTGCTTGAATAGTCTGCCTGTAGTCGTCCTGCAGTAATTCAGTGAACAGCGATTCGTAATAACTGGAAATGACAATGACAGTCGAGCAGTAAATAACAGGTATCTTTCTTCAAGATGAAAGGGATTGGAGAAAAGCTGGCACTGCACTTTAAAATGCTGTGTCTAAACACAGAAAGCTATTGAGAATTTTGAATCATCGTACGATTAAAAAAATCCTATGTAGCAGGAAAGTACTCATTTCAGTCCAACTTTTTAAGCTGGAAAGGAGGGGATATAGCATTATATATTATAGTTATTGCATTCTTTGAACTACAACTAGCAAATTCTGAAATCTGATATCTACTTATCTGGTATCTAATTCCACCCATCAATAAGAGCAGAGGTTTTATTTTGGATATGTACCAGTTTCAGGCTTCAATTACTTTACAGTCATTGAAACATGAAAGACCAGAAATAACTGTTGAACTTTATGATCTTAGTGGTCTTTTTCAACATTAATGAGTCTAAAATAATAAAATATCTTTTATGCATAACATAATATAATAATATGGAAAGGCTCTCAGGAAAGGTGAGGCAGAATCTGAAAAGAAAAAATATGCTCAGAAAGATAAACACTGCTGCTTTGTGAGAAAAAAAAATATTTTAAACAACCACAGTATTTATGGGTATTCCTACAAGAAGATAAGACGTCCAGATGTAAGTAACTACAGTTTTGCAAATGGCTTGCAATCCTGTTTTCCTGCCTCAAGGGAAAGTATCCTTTTAAGGTATCTCACACAAAGCTGACTAAAAGAAAAGCAACTGTGCAATTTCTACTACTGAAAACTGAAAGCAGAGTATATACCCCAGTGACTGGCATAAGTCAAAATAAATCAATTGTAGTAGTGAATTACCTTCCAGGTCTTCTTCAAACAGACCTAGAGAATTCAATCCAGACTAGGCTACTGTAAAACTATCCCTAGATTTGGTACCTTTTAGTGACATTTGGCATAACTAACCTCAGCATGATACAGGTTAAAAAAGTAACTTGTTCTGCACAGAGGTCTCTCTGAGGGCCATATTCACACAGCCTAAATTACACTCAAGTCCCTGTACTTTATATTTTCTAAAAGCAGAGTGTGATTTAATAACGTACTTCAGTCCCATGAGTTGTCATTTCCAGCAGTTGCTCCATCAATGGATCTGTCACCACTGACAAAACACAAGGAACATAAGGGATTTTAAATCCATCTCTTGATAAAGTTAAATGATGAGATTTCTGGGATCATCTTTTAAACACAATGGGCAATGACTACTACTGCACTACTGCCTCCCTTCCTTTCCACAGTCTTCAAGAAATGCCTTTTTTAATGCTTTCTTTGTATAACTGTCATCAAAAAGAAAGATGCATAACTGCATATTCCCTTTAGAACACAATTAAGCAGAACCCGTACTTTCTTGTTGCTGAGATCTCAGCAGTGAATCTCCTGTAGTATCATAGCAGTTTTATCTGTTGCATCCTGGAACTGAATGAGGGGGAGAAAAAAAAATATAATGATAATCAACACATTCAGCTTCAATCAGCAGCATGTCCCAAGATTGCAGGATCTGAAATTCAAATGTATGTTCATTCTAGTTTGTTGAGGGGGAGGAGGAAATACAGAAGCATTAATTCCAAACAAACAGAAAATGAAATGTAGTTCACAGAATAGTTACGTCTCTCACTAAAAATATACTTACTGTTCAATCTTTAATGTTTCATGTGGACAAAAAATATTGACAACAAATATTCCCCACCCAGCTCTAACTTTAATGACTGTTATTTACATCAATAGTTTGGCTTATAGGATGAAAAGCTACTCCAGAGTTCTCTCACTACAGATTGACCTTTTCATGACTTTCCATTCCACTTGGACTGGTCACACATTCTCCTCCAAGGGAAAAAGCTGTCACCGAGACACACAAAGCAATCACACGCAGACAGAAATCATTTGCAAGCAGAGGACCTTCCGATTCCAGCTCCTGCTTCGAGAACGGAGAGAGCAGGAAAAAGAAGAAGAGCCCTCCTTGTTTATTCTTTACTTTTTATACATTTGTGGGTCTGGCAGAAGATTGGCTTTTTGGGGTTTCCACCCCTCAGCCTCAGTGGCCAGACCAACTATAAGTTACAGTTGTTTTTCAGGTTAGAAATATGCAAACAAAGGACAAAGAATGAAAAACAAAGGATTTGTTTATGTTACATCTTGTGGGAAAGGTAGAAAAGTGCTCTAATATTGTACAGTAGCTAAAAGATCTGACTCCATTATGAAATTCAAAAGGCTAATTAAAAAACTCAAAAAAAACAGGGTAACAAAAAGCCTCCAAGATTCCTTTGCTGCCCACACTAACATAGCCTCAGAACTGAAAAGAGTGATCTTGCAGTATAGATTTTGCTATTTGAACTCTCCAAAACAAAAATCTATTCCTCTTCAAAGGGCATTTCCAACACTTCCTGCTGCAAAGACATAAAGCCTTTCAACAAGCACCTATATATATTTGCAAACAACTAGAAGAAATTTTTAGGAATTCCTTTAATTTCCATATGTAGTCATTGATCAGCGCTGTCATAAAGGTTAAAAAACATGCTTTTCAACTAAAATTGGACTAAAATTTTCAGCATGCAGGCTTTGGGACTGCATTGTCACAGTCATATCACATTATTTCCATCAAAACAGCTGGAGGTTTCCAGTGTAGGAAACAATTATTATGAAAAGTGCCGATGTGTCATTCTCCCCAAGTCACATGATTAACTTCACATTATAGCATTTGACAAGTAGCCAGCTCTAAGCCTCCCCCAAGAAAAAGGGAAATGGAGAGAGAACACAGGTGCAAGTCACAAGAGCAAAAAACAGTTTACCCACTGCTATTTGAGCAGATTTTGACATTGCTGATTGATGCCACAGTTGTGATGTACTTCAGAAGATATACTTCTGAAGTTTATCACAGTTGTGATAAACGTCACCAAGTTTAATTGCTTTGGTGGAAGGGATGCTTAGGTCTGCGTGCATGAACAAACACAGTTTGCCTTCTCCTGCCAATGCATGTACAAAAGGTGTCTATCTAAAACAACATGCTCAGTAATTATATCTTCAATGAATGGTGCAAGCATTTCAGGAGGCAACAGTCACAATTTGTGGCAGGGGTGAGAAAAATTGTCCCTCCTGTCAAATGCACAACAAAGAAACAGGGTTACTGGGATACCTCTCAGACCCAAAAGGCTCAGTTTAATGACAGTGCTAGGTACAAAAGACAAGAAAGTAACAACACATTCCCTAAAACAATCAGAAGTGCCTTCCTCTATGTCCTCCCCCCCATTTTCTGGTTGGTAGGCACGTTCTGCTCACTGCAGAGCACGCTGCAGCCTGACTCTCCCTTGAAGGCACAGACACAGCCCTGATGGCTTTGCTCCAGGGAAAGCGAGCCAGCCTGCCCCAAGTATCAGGGAGGCCTTAGCTTGTGCCAAAGTCAGTTCACCCCAATGAACAGTTCTCTGGTTCACAGCTCCAAACTGTCGATTCAGGCCACTCACACAGGTCCTGGTCCAAAAAACAAAGCTCTGAGGAGGGTCTTCTTTTCAGGAACCTGCAGAAGTCAAACTGCATCCCAAAGAACTCCGTGCACAGGCAGCACAAACTACTCCAACAGCTTGGAGTGCAAGAATCTCCTTTTTCCTTTTCACTTGGCACTAGGAGAATCATGCAATCAATTTTGAAACTAATAATTTGTGAAGGTATTTGGAGGGGAAGCAAAAAAGCAACTTGGGGGACTTCATCAAAAAGAATGTCAATGCTTTTAAGCTGGAGTCAAGACAAGGAAATGATACAAAACATATGAGATCCTGAATTCTTATTTCACTTATAGCAGGCATCTCTTGTTTGTACAGTCTATTCTCCAGCTACTCGTGGTATATTAAATTAATGGAAACTCTGAGCTTTAGCATATGTTTAATAGCTACAGTGTGGTTTTTTGAGCGTGATATGGTTTTCCTACTGTATAGAAAAACACACATGGATGCATTTATGTATGTCAAAAATACCCATGCATGCTTTGATAGTAATCAACAACACATATCATCCTTGGTCCAACTGTACTTTAGGCTGTATTAAACAACATAGAGGTAAGCTGGTAAAAAGCGTCCTCGTTTCTCAGAACCTAGAAAAATCTTAAAAAAACAAACATACCCCCCCCCCACCTCAAAATCAGTTAAAGACATTCTTCCACAATCAGTCAGAGTCCAATAAGCCTCTGGTCCTTCCACACTGTGGCTGTAACATCACCCCATAACCCAGATGTCCCTCACACTTATACAGCTGCATAGATCTGTGGAACACAGCAGGACAAGGGGAAAATTTTCATCTGTGTTTCAATCAAAAAAACTGTCACTTACTAGACTAGGCAGGTTTGGCAGATGGCATAACACCCAAGATAAGAAATCCAAGTTCTAATCCTCAGTATGTGCCACCCAGAAGGGTGAGGGTGGCATCATTTGCACATTTGGAAGGTGCTACATACTGAAATGCATCGAGTCTTTGCCAGTGCACCAAAACAACTGCAGAAATGTAATTGCTTACTCTAAAAGTACAGGTACAGGGAAATCACAGATGTTTTTTAACTGTGGGCTTGCATCCTAAACAGCTATATCCTAAATCTGTACTGAATTAGTGCTCCCCAGTGGCAGGAAAGTTGGGCAGATCCGTGTTGCACACGCAGACATGGGAACACCATCCTGTCTCCCTCTCATAATACATGCAGCTGAGGCAAAACGTACCAGAATACAGGATAGTCACAGTAAGGAAGGGTCAGAGCAGCACACAGGGAAAAGCAGCTCTGTGGCGGTGAGGCAAGCTCAAACATGGCTTCTCCTGTGAGCCAAGAGTGACACCTGCCGGGATCCAGGCTGGCCTCAGGGAAGCAAGGAGAGCTTGGCCAGGAGAGCCCTGACTGCACTGACTGAGCTTTAGCTCCTCGTGCACACACCCACACACCTCCTAAAACCTACACTTCAGAGCAATCCACACACTCAGAAGACTTCCAAATGAACTACAACACATCACACAACGAAACGATGACACACCACATCAAAACTGTGCAGCAGAAAGGAGCAGTTAATGTTTGTGTAAGGAATAAAGGACGACTGAGTTCACTTCAAAGCAGTGAAGGAGACAAAAACAGAGATTGAAAGGTCAAAGGCATTCACTGCAATCCTTCCCACACCTGTCCTATATGACTTTCAGGAACAGCGATACCACCCTAAAAGTGAAACACAGAACATAACCACAAGGAAAATAAAAACTGCTGGAACTTTCATCAGCTGAAAATGTGTTTGTAGTCAACATGGTGCCAGTCTTGAGAAAAAGTTACAAAAGGTTCAATATCTGCATCTGGTCTGAAGATTTCTAGAAAGATCGGCAAAGAAAAACATAATTTTGTGCGGTAAACAACAGAGAATTTGCTCTCTATTGTAGTGTGACTAAATATTCCTTACTCTTAGGTCTCAACCTGTACTAGCTTCACAGTGCTGCTCCTGGGTGGCTCTGTGGGCCCTGCAGTAGGCACAGGCTTTGCAGTGGTAGTAGGATAAGTGAGCACAATTTAACTAACACTACAAACTCAATCAATGCCATTTTCCTATAGCACCAACCTCTAATTGATTCAATTCTGTGTGGTTTTGAGATAGGAGACCCCAGACTAAAACTCAGTGCACAAACATTTCCCATTCTGTTCCACCTCATCCACTCTCAGACATCAGGGAAAAACAGGAGTTGGAGGGAAAGGGGGAGATAAAATAACATCCCAGGAAAAAAAACCTCAGCTTTGTGGTCTGCTGCCCTAACTTCATCTATTCAGCATCAGGAGTGTGGATGCAAAATAATAGAGCATTGCTGCCACCTTGTGCTACAAGAGATGTCTGCAATCAAGAGGTTTCTTTTTGTCTTACTTTTTTAAACCACAAAACCAGAACTGCTACTTATATTGACACATTCAGGAGAGAGGGTGAGCAAAGCCCCCATGTCCCCCGCAAAGGGCCGGCGTTGCCTTTCACTGGAGTGCCCAGCATTGCTGGCTCTGCTCCCTGCCAAGGCCTTGGGGCACAGAGCAGGAGGCCCAGGGCTCCCAGGGGCCCCCAGCAAAGTACTGCTGCAGACTGTTATAAATACATATTATAACATTGGCTTTTCACAAATATCAGAATGGATGCTATATGTATAATGTTAAAGTAACTTTTTTATAAAGATATAGGTTTTATTTCTGCTATTAACTAAACTTAGATATAGCAATGAGATAGCTGATAGAGTTATGTTTGAACTGTCTGTTTGGTTGG
Source organism: Tachycineta bicolor (assembly GCA_025960845.1). Taxonomy (NCBI): domain Eukaryota; kingdom Metazoa; phylum Chordata; class Aves; order Passeriformes; family Hirundinidae; genus Tachycineta; species Tachycineta bicolor. The sequence goes on along the minus strand of JANEHK010000340.1, from coordinate 12,805 downwards.
GATAACATCCAGTAAACTTATGATGAAGACCCTGCTACTGTTATGCCAACTATCAGCACCTGCTGTCTTGAAGAAGGTATGGACCAAAACCCAAGCTGGAGTTGAGAATGAGAACAGATTAAAAAACCACAGCCAAGAAATGTGGATGCTCTAAAAAGGCAGACCCAAGGAGGAGCCACTCTCAACAGTTCTTGGAACATGTAAACTAGTTTGGGGGAAAGTTTGAATATGCATATTTTTTAATGAATATGCAATATGTTGATGCAATAGAAAAGGTACGTAAAAGGTGTCTCCAAAATCGCAGGGGTGCTCTTGGCTGAATGCCAAGCACCCGGCTGTTAAAAACTTTGCTTTATTATCTTTACCTCCTATTGTCCTTTATTAAACTTTGAAATTTCACCAGGAAAGTGAACCTCATTTTTCACAGGACACAGCATCCACAGGGCCAGGTCTCCTCAGTCCCTCAGTCCTTGGCCAAAAGGCACCAATGATTTAGTACCTCCCTTGATCATTATTAGTCAGTGGTACAGATCATCCATGCTTTTTCTTTCTGAGAGGAAGTTCACCACAAGTACTTACAAGGTGATGTGACTGTCATTGACCTGCTCAACCTGAGGCAAGCAGCCCACACAACCACTTTTTATTGACAGTTATTGGAGGGTTTTATTCTGGCTGAAACCCACTACCCACCATGGCTTACATTACAAGAACTGCTAGTCTGGCAAGGTGTTTGTTTCCATGCTCAAGCACATTTTGAATGAAGTCTTATTCTTATGCAGAGATTTTTGCGACACTGGTTTCTGAGAAAGATGTTTAAAGGGAGATAAATTTTGACTAAAAATTATTTTTAAAAATATATGAGTGATTGTTCTCCCACAGCAGTGAATACTAACATAAAAATTATATCTTTGTCCAAAAATGTAAACATGTTTCTACGTATTTTAGATCTTTTAAAAGTGCTATCCCAGAGACAGAAATGAATGCAACTGGTGAAACAGAAAATGAAACTTTCTCAGAGAGACAGAGGCCTTCATTTCTTAACCACTCTAAAGGGCTGCAGTGAGAAAGTGTCCAGATTTTCTTGACTCCAAACAGACATTGGAAAGCATATTTAAAAAACTAGCTTTATGACTATCTACTATGGTTCTTGCTTCAAAAAAATCTTTCACTATCAGAAAAGAAAACCTGAAGGCTCCTCCACCCACTGCCACAGAAATCTTCACAGAATTGCCCATCCCCTTATGTAGAATTTAGTTTGACTTGTCTGACCAAAAGATTGGCTATGGTCAGGTATGTTCCCTATCCAGAGAAGATTCTGGGCTGCTCTGCTGCTTTTGCTTTCTTAGAACTATAAAAAACATCAAGCAACCCTAAACCTAGAAACTGTGACAGAATTGTTTGATGTTTACCTCCCCTCCTCTTCCCTGTTCTGTGCCAGACACTGTCATTCAGCAAGACTTTATGTATATTTAAAAAAATCTGTATCAACCAGTAGTTACTTTACTTCCGGTTTATTACTTCTATCTTTTTACCTGGTCTGGTAATTCACCATTATTTTTTCTATTCCTATCGACCACCCACCACCACCTTCCTCTGCTATCCTCACTGTCATCTAAACAGCATTCAGGCAAGTGAAACTGGGTGTACTGACCAGGGCAATTCTCATTTTAGTCCCTACTTCATCATTTGAAACGATGCAGGATGAAAAATCTCTACTCTGAATTAGTGAGAAAGTAAACATGAAGCATTCCACAGCCCAATCTGTCCTGTTGTGGCTGCCCCCTAAGAGACACAAATGCGCATACCTCTCCCCAGTGCAAACTCACTTCACTTCTCCAAAGCAGAATGAAAAATGTAGAGCTTCATTTTTCTCCAGCAGGACTGTCTCAAATGACCAAAGTACCTGAGGGCTGGTAAAATTTCTCCAGACATAGAAAATTTTTGATACTCTGTTAACAAATTTAATTCCTCTTAGTTATTCCAAATTGGGTGTAGCAACAGGAAAAGGTTGGAGTTAGGGCAAGCAAGTTGCACAAGGTAAGAGCATACTTTGCTGTCTCTCCTCAACACAAGGCTGCAGCTCTGTGTAGAGGCAGGCAGCTACTTTACCCCCATTTCAGTTAAAGGCACTCACCAGCATGACACTTCCACAGCATACTCACTGACAAAGATCCCGCAGCTGCTTCCAGCCCAGAAGGAGTAGTTCTGACAGGCCCTACAGACAGCCTCGGTGTCTGGAGGAAAACACAGCATTACTGTTCAAGTCCATCCTCTAGTGCACACACAAAGCATATGTGTTCTGACAGCCACTCACGACATGTGCTTGGCTCTTTCACTCGAGCTGTAGGCACTCATTGTTTTAATCTGCAGTCCTCCAGTTCAGTCCTGCAGCGCGAGCCAAAAGCATGGCTGCGACACAGATATTGTGGAAATACCAGCAGACAGTCAATGCTCTGAGAAGTTAATGCTTTGCTCAGATATATCCAGGGCAGGCATAGTGGTTGAACCTCTCCAATATAGACAACAGTGCAATATTTAAAGGAAAAGTATATCATTTTATCCTTGCCACCTGCAAAGGAGCAACGCTGACAAAGTGGTGGTACCTCTGACACAGCAGTGTCCTAGCTGATACACAATTTTGCTGTGTTACAAGCTCCAAGACATCTTTTTCATTACAGACTTTGGTTTTATAATGTAGCTACATAGGTCCTGTTCAGATAGGCCATTCTGAGCTTAAATAAGACATTTGTCTCCTACAACAGGATGGGAGTAATGAATATTATTTTAGTTATGGATTGTGTGCTAATACAATACTTCATCTAATCTTGTTTTCTAAGCAGAATGCCTGCTTACAATCTCAAAATGAACTGTGTCGTGAGAGTGGTTTCATACAGCACCAGACTCCTCCTGGTTTGATACAAATGTCACAGATGTTGTGGTTAACATCCACCATTGATGATCTGATTAAGCCTGCACTGAGTGGTACTGGAACACACTATGAATTAATTAACATCACAGGGGTGAAGGGTTGAAGGTGTTTAGAATTTAAATTTGTCATGTTTATATAAATAAATCAGAGATAAATGAATACATCAAAATACCTTAGAGCTTAAAATTTATTTGCTTCTGTAAAAAAAGAAATTAAATTTTGGATACAAACCAGTGGGCTCTAACAGACATAATACAAATTTTTATTGCAAAAAAGGCAACTTCTGCTTCCTCGTTTCAGTTGTTGTCATAAATTCACAAATAACTACTTGAATATAATCCTTAACTCCAATTGAGTAGTGCCATGGGATACAGGAGCAAACATTTTATCAGTTGGTGTTACTGGGTACAGCTGGGGGAAAGTGCTCAAGTCTGCACAGCGTTCCTTTGTATGAATTGTCCCCAAAAGACGTAGGTCACACTGTGATCCCTGTAAGTTTAACATGCCACTCCAATCATTTCTGTCACAGAGAAATGGTGGGAAATTGTTCATCCTAAAGCAGGTGGACAGTAAGATGAATAAATTGTAATGACTTACGTAATACCAATTGACACTGAGATTACAGGGTAGACACCAGAATCTGTCAGGATGGGTTCCTTGAGTTTCAGCCAGCAATGAGGAGTTAAAGGCACTCTCAGGCCTTCAGGGAGGCCATTTAGTGTGAGGATGTAGTTTAGCCCTGGGCACTGGAAATCTTCCTATCAGAAGCAAAGAACTGAACCCAGTATTTCTGACAGAAATGAATTGAAGTGCACTATGCTTTTATAGCAAATCTACTTCCTCACCTCAAACTTGGAACTGAAAATGAAGGTTTTCTAGACCATGGTCTTGCATACTGCAGGTCAGGGAGAGGACCCATAAAGATATCGGGAATTTAGACATGTCAGGCTGTCAGCCTCTACACAGAATATAACACAGAAATTAAGCTGGTTAGGGCACCTGGAGTGGCTATGCTTCTAACATTATTTCATCAGTTGCTATAAAATTCAACAGTTTTCCAGCATGCTCCATCTTCAGCAATGTACTTGCCAGGAAGCTCTCTGTCAGTCCTTCCACTGGGATGATAATCCCAGCAACAGCCAAGCTGGATAAAGCTGTTCCTGGACATAAACTGCAAGCTGCTACTGGAGTAAAAGAACACTAAGGGGGGGGGTCTGCCTGCCATCACATAAATTCCTCCCAGTTTTGACTCCCATAGCAAGCGCATCTGCTTCACATGAAAACCTCATCTCTGACCCAACCTGCATTACTTATGGTCACACAGGTAGCATCCACAAACTAAAGCTCAGAAACTTCTCTGATTTGTCTTCAAATCAGATATATACAACAGCAGAATTTCACTTAAGCTTTCCTTTAGCTGGAGCTATCTGAGGAGCAAAATACAGCATTAATCAGTCAAGTCCAGACCTGCTTTCAAACACATTTTCCTTTACACTTCAGTCCATACAGCCATGGCTAATAACACTCACACATCAGCAATTTCCATCCTGTAGTTCACTCCTCTGGGGACAGGGAGGGAGACTACAAACTATTTGAGAGATACCCACAAAGAGTGTCTGAGAAAACCAGGTTTCTGCAGACCTTATAGCAAGGGTGGAAATTTTTATGGGCTTATGGTCCCATGTAATTTGGAGGGCAGGTTCCAAGAGCCATACTGTCCACTCTGATATCCCAAAGATAGAGAAATCTCTGATTTAAGACCTCAAAACCCCACATTATTGTATCAGTTTTACACCTTCAGCATAGCAATAGACAGGACTTGTCACTGCTACATGCCTCAGTCTCTCTACCTGTAAAATAAGGGGGGAAATTTGCATATTTTTTTAAGATTTGATTTAAGATTAAATAAATGTTATTTGAAAGGTATGTGTTGCTACTATTCTGCCTTTAAAGTTCACCTCTGTAAATCTCAGTATATCAGATAGTTGCCTTGAATTCCTGAATCTCCTATAATCAAACCCTGGAGTTCAACAATGGAAGTCACACATTTATCTGGAACTATTCTGTTTGCTCCCATATAAATAATTGTTGTGGAGTTGGTTTAGTGTTTACACATTGAGGGCAGAACACTACAATATAATGTAAATATTAATGTAGTTGGTGAAAGTTACATGTTCTATGTTTGCAAGCAATTGAAACAAATCACAGAAAACAAGATCACATAAAAACAGAGCAGGAACAGAATGCAAAAAGCATTGGTCAGCATAGCAGGGAAACCATGCCAGCTTGATGACACCATTAAGGCAAAGCTTCTCAAGCAGATTTTTCATGTCAACACAGGGACAGAAAGAGATGATTGCATATAATCGGTATGTTAGCAGAAATTCTTCAGTTGCTCCCAGCTGTTGGGCAGAATTTAGCAATGATACAAACCTTGCATACCTTCAAGGATGCCTTGCTAGTTTAGACCTTGAAGAATGTTGTTCTTCAAGTAAATTTGCTAATTTAGTATTAAGCACCTGTAAGACCTTGTTGAAGAACCAACAAGCCATTGACCTAGCTATTGTCCAAACAAAGATTTTTTTTTAACATTACTCCTGTTTCAGCAAGCATACAATCACTGGTTTAATGATTATATGTATATTGGAGTTCTCATGCACAGTTCTTACATGCTACATGACCTGGCTTTTATATGGCTTTGCTTTAGAAGCTTTATCTGTATTTCTACTGCTTCCTGGAAGAATCCCACAGAAGAGCTTCTATATATGCTTATCACTTTTAAAAATGTATGACTTCTAATGAAGTCGTCTCAATTCTAGTCTGTAGAAACATGACCCAAAATCAGTTAAAAATCAGAGCTTCCCATTGGGTAGTCTGGGCCTTGAAAAGCCCTTACGAGTCATCTAACCTTCATTATGCTACTCACTAATTTGTACAACAAATGAATCCTCCTGTCACTCTCTATCTCATGTGGTGTGCTTCTTTCATTTCTACCTTCCTGGAAGCTTCATTTGTTTTTAAATATAAAGGTAAAAATCTGGTTTGACCTCATTCTCTCCAGCACTCAAGGAAACTGGATAGGCTATTAGCACCAATCATTACTTATGATTGACTTCCATACAATTTCCATACAGCTTCCTTCCCCTACCCATTGCCTCAGCTGCTGCTTCCCAGACTGCAAGCAGTTCATTCCCAGTCTTGCTCAAACACACGTGGTTTCAGTGCAGAAAGCTCTGACTGAGCCTCTCAGGGTAAACAGGACACAGGTCACAAGTTGCCTCAGCTGTGAAGAGCCCAACTCACAGGTGTCACACACTGGGCAGAGCCCAACTCCTCAAGCTTCGCACAGACAAACCCAGCAGGATTCCTACAGGCAGAAATATGCATCCTGAGTAAAACTTTTAAAGGAGGGAGACTATAATTCTCATCCTAAATATTTAGGTTAATTTTGGCATGCTGATCAAGATCTACAGGTGGTATAGTGCCCTAGCTTTCGAAATAATAAAATGCAGCTCTGCCACACCTCCCACAGCTGTGAACAGGGCTACAAAGATGATTATGCTGTTCTAACTACTCTCTTAAGGGGAACAAAAAGGGAAAAAATTACTGCTTGAAAAACAACAAGCCTGTTATAATGCTTTCAGGAAATGTTTGCACTTAAGTCTCACCTTTGTTCTTATCCTGCAGCAGAAACAGTACTTGAAGTTTCAAACACTTCATTCGGTATAGAAACTTGAAGCCAGCTTCTTTCAAATGCATATTAGTCTGAAGGGCTTCACCCAGCCATAGCATTGTCAAACCTACCACATTATGCAAAACCCATTCTAGCTTTGGGCCAAGGAGTTAGTGCCCAGGCATCATGCTGCTAACTCCAAATTGTTTCCCCAAAAAGTGATGTAGCTACATACAACTGTATCCACCTATAGGTTATCAGGGTCAGCGCGTTTGAAGTATGAGGCTTTAATATCACACCATTCTGACCATGGTGTTCCCTCTGCCTGACCCTCGGAAAGCTATATTGATTAACATCAGGAGCTGACCTGCAAGTCTACTGCCTTTCCCCTCATCTTCTTAAAAATTCTGTATGTATACTTTACCAACAAACACAAACACCAAGCTAAGATATGGCTATATTCAGCAGATAGCTAAGTCTTCCTGCCATTAATGCCTTAAGGATTAAATCCTAATAGTAACTTGTGGGTCAAGTAACTGCTAAAGAAAGACTGCTTAGAACTACATAAAAATCTTGAATTTAAAAAAAAATCATCAAAGTCTACAGTGTTATCTTTTTGATTCTGGATAAAGGGAAGAGAAGCAATAAAGTAGAAGTGAAAACTATTTCATATTTGAATTTTACTGATTTTGATAATTTCCACTTCAAGGTAAATCAATTTGTTCTACTCCCATGAAGGTTAGTCCTTTCATCTGGCAACCAAGCTCTTACCTATTTGTCCTGTACTGCCATCTCTCTCTGAAGCAGTGTTCCTCCAGGATGTCTTGAGGATTCTTGGGCTGCAAGCACAAGATGTCTGGTCTATGTTTGTTTCATGTTGTTGATTTTTGGGGGTTTTTTTTGTTTGTTTTGTTGTTGTTCTTGTTTTGGGGGGTTTTTTGGGTTGTTTTTGTTTTTGTTTTTGTTTTGTTCGTTTGTTTGGGGGGTTTTTTTTGTTTGCTTGGTTGGTTTTTTGGGGTTTTTTTTTGTTTGTTTGTTTTTGTTTTTTGTTTTTTGTTTTTTGGTTTTTTATATCTCTTAGAATGATTAAGGCTGAATGTCACACAGTGCCAATATTAAATCCATCTTTAAAACTCCAAAAAGTTAAATCTGGACAGACAGTCAAACATTCTGATTCAGCAATCTTTCACCACAGGTTGGTAGGAAGACAGAAACGGGAATGGATATCTGTGTTAGCAGCAAACCAACTGGAGTTCTACACAGCAATTAGCAGGATCAGCAACACAATACTGCAAGGAACATTTTACATAATGCCAGCAGAAATCTTGAGCAGGATTAAAAAAAAAAAAAAAAACTACAGAAACTGAGAAATACATCTAAATATAATATTGTTCTATTCTAAGAGGGAAAAAAATGCAATAAAGTGAGACTGCTTCACTTTTTAATTACAATTCAAAGGTCACAAAATAAATACTATGGTAACCTACAACTAATTTGGGATGGAAGGAGGCTGCATCCTCTAAAACGAAGAGAGAGACCTCACAGAGTTATGGCTTAGTGGACCCTCTCCCTTTCTTCAGATAAAATTGCAGGACTCCTCTGTGTCCCTTGTGGACACTGGCTTTTCACAGTATGATTTTTCACATACAGGGGATTGCAAAATGCTGCAAAATTCAGCAATGCTAACTCATGCAGTGTGACAAAGTAGATGTATTTGGGATTTATTTTCCACACTTCCTTTTTTAAGTTCCACTATCCTGGTAAAGGTGGTTTTTTTTGTTTTTTTTTTTCCCTGCCATGTGAATTTTAAACAGCCTCTCTCATTTACCTCAAGCTGAAACTTCCCTCACTTTGGCTGGCAGAACAGCTTGCAAGGAAGTCTCTTAAAACAGAGCAAGAGGTCAAAATAGAGGCTTCCCGGAGTGACTCCAGAGCCAAATCCTCCGAAAGGTCTGACGGAACATCCCTGACAATGAGCCCCGAGGCCCGGTCCCGAGGCCCAGCCCCGAGGCCCAGCCCTGAGGCCTGCGTTTCCAACACGGAGGCCACCAGCTGACCCTGGGCACCAGCACTTCTGGCACAGCCATAAGCACACTGGCATGCTAGAAAGGTTTGCTGACTTTAGAAACACTAGCATGTAAAATATGATGGAGACAAAAACACTCATCCCCCAGGCACACACCACCCTGGAGTCTGGTCTCCCTCATGAGCCATTTTAATGAGGCCTGAGCACCGCTCTCACCAACCCAGTGATGTGAGCTCCCAGCACCCACATCCATGAGGTAAATTCAGTGAGAAACCACAGCAAACACAAGTTGTCTGTCACTGTAACCACCCCAGCAGGGCACATGGGCACTGCAAGCCCTGCTCAGGCCATGTGGGGCTGGGCCAGGAATGCGGAATGGTGGCACAGGGCACTGGGCTGCAGCCCTCAGCCTCATTCCTTGGCCCAGCCAGTCTCCTGCCTGGGGCAGGCCTGGCTTCTGCTTCCTCCTCTACCAGCCACATGAGGCACCAAATCCTGAAATTTTGTGCTTGACACTGTCAGGAAGCTCATGAACAAGGTGGGTTTCATTGTCTGGGTATAGTGCAGGGTACAGAGTTGGAATGGCAGAACTTCTTTGCTTCAGCAGATGAGTCAGCTGTTAGTCCTGCCAGGAAAATCCACAAACACCAGAGGTTTATGTCCAAAAAGGAGATAGAGGAGTCCTTCAACATTATTGAATAAAGGGAGAGAGGCCACTGGAGCACACACCCGTGGAGATTTCTCCCTCTGGGTTTTGGAGGGCACAGCCTCCCTTTTATCCCAAACTCCTGGCCACATGTTGCCCTCTTCCTTTCCCCATTGCCGAGGTACTAGGAAGGTTCAGCCTTCCCGAACCACCTTCCACATATTCTCCCCTTGAACCTGTCATTTTAGCCCAAAGTTCAGAAGTTCAGGCTTGTGCAGACTCCTGTCTATCTCAGGAGCCAAACTGTGTGGGCTCTGCAACAAACCTGCTGCTTGAAGTTAATATAGAGACATTAAACCCATTTCAAAGACGTTAACACCCATACCTTCAGCTATCAAATTAGTTGTAAAAACATTAACACACATCTTTCCTCTCAGTACCAACTAGGAAAGGTGAATCCCAAGCTCAAATATCGTTCTTAGTTCCAGAGGATGCCATATAGATAAACATATTGATTTATTTTTTTCAAGTGCTGTAGTTGGCTTTTTGTTTATGAACTATTAAATAATGATGCCTCAATCGCACCGATAATGTCTGTTAGGGAAGGAAAAGGTGTAGGGCTGTTATCGTTAGTCAGGAGTTTGCAAACACTCAGGGATCAAAGCCTCTCTCTCCTAAGGATCCTGAGACAAACAAGTTCCCTGTATGCCAGAGTGGTGCTCAGGAACTGCGGATGGACAGTGTTGAACTCACTGCTTGAGGCACAAGTGCTCTAGTCCTGAACCAAAGGGTGCATGGATAAAGGCCAATTTCAGATATTTCAAGCCAAATTCATCTAATCCAGAGGACTTTCAGTTTTCTTCTACTAATATTGTTCAGTGAAATAGCTCAGGCATTTTCTAAAATTAAAAGCTCAGTTTATACTGCCTAGATGCAAATAAGAAGGCCATTAGCTGGGGCTCATGCCATTACTGGTTTTCCTCTCTAGTTTTGTTACTTGAAATAGAGTTGTGTATAAAGGTCTCAAATTGGGTTGGGTTTGTTGTTTTTGGTTCTTTTTAATTCCAATATTATAAGGCAGTAGATGACACCAATTAATGCAGTTGTTTCTAGTGCAACACATTTTTTTCCTCATAGGACTGCTGGTACAGTTCATAAGTCGTACAGCAAGAGTTGTTCTCTGGTCTAAAGCTAGCAGAGAAACCACTCAGCACCAACTAGACTGGTTTTCCTGAGCCTGAAAGCTGGAGGGAATTTGTTCCTCTCATGGTGGCCAGTAGTGCACAGAAGTACTCCGGAATAGTGGGGTTATTTTTCTGGTGGTTTTCCATGGCAAATTGCCAGGGAGAGCAAAACACCGTGGCACATAACTGTACTCCAGATCTCCAGTGCTATTTTTTATGTGCAATTCTTTTGATCTTTTTTTGTCAATATCTGATATTATTCTACAGGGAAAACATGCCTATCTATTTCTGTAATCCTTATTGCTATTTCTGTAATCCTTATTGCTATTTCCTGGGAAATAGCCCTGGGAAAGATTTTTTTTCTTTGCCCCTTAGTTATTGTCATATCACCAGGCAATAAACTTATTTTTCTGCTATAAAATGGAAAATTAAAGTAAAAATAAATAGTCAGTTTATACTTGTAGACACCACCAACAAATTGTGTACTATTTCAGGTAACATAGGAACACTTACATAATAGGGAAGAAGGTGCTGTCCAAATTAGCTCTGTCTTCAGTTGAGAATTCTGCTCCTAAGTGACCTCTCCAGTGTGCTGGGTTTTTCCATGCCTACCACGACTCCCATAGACTCCAGGCAGAAAATGGTGAACTGTGAATGCCTTTCCACCCGTTTAGAGATTCTGGCAAGTCTGAATAATGATCACCTCCATTCTGAAAACAGCTGCAACACAGAATGTATTAGGTTGCTAAAGATTTTCCTGACTAATAATTCCTTTGCATTTCCTCTATGTATGGCAGAATGATACTGTCATTTGTACAGTGTAAAACGTTCTAGACTTTGCCCACCAAAGATATAAAGCAGGGTTAATTTTCATTTTCTGCATATGGAACACGTGTTTTTAAACTACAGAATTTAAAAGGTGGTCTGGGGATTTAATATTAAAATAACTATAATATAATAGTAAATGTAATAATTACAACTAATATGATATAAGAACAAATTTCAGTGGGGAAGCAACATAAATCAGTGCTGCTTGCATTGTTTGGCAACTTGTCCTAATTTGTCCTAAACCAAGCACTATCCTTAACTACCCCGGTGGAGCCCAGTGAAAATGCATTTTTCAGGTTGGAAGAAGACCCTGTATCAGGAGGAGGCCAGTGCCCAGTGTTTGCCTCCATCATTAACTGTCTTTAAACCAGTTAAACTGTGCAGCAGTTCCATAAGGTTCTTAGGAAAGGCCTTATTTGATGGACCCAGGAGTGGGGTGTTTCACCTCATTTTCAGGCATGCTTTATAAAGAAGTTTCATAGTATTTATTAGTGCAACACACTGTTCAACACACATGAGAATAATTCTCCCATTAAGAAAAATGGTAAAGGTTTTTGAGTTTAGAATTAAACCTAGAAAAATTTAATGCCTAAGAAAATATGGAATCTATACAGCTTTTAATGGTAAAGCTTGTTCTTCTACATCAGTTGAGAAAACTATTTATCTCTTCCAGTAAATTCTACTAAATAAAATTGTCAGCATAATTCACTTACTTAGGAATAATTCACCTTTCTCTTGTGGATATAGTATGACCTACTGTGGTGACCTTTCATAAACTAAGACGTTGTGTATCTCTGATGCTGCCTAGGTAATCTTCATGTGTATCAGAACAGATACCATTGTTCTAATTGTTAGGCTGAAACTTCTATCCCTAAAGCCAGACAATTGAATGGTTTGGTTTGGCTTGGTCTGTTTTGGTCTGTTTTTTGTGGGGGTCTTTTTGCTGTCTCAGTACAAAATGTTGGTTAGTCACTTTAGCATAATGCACCTTTAAAAATATTTCTAAGCCCCTCCTCGATGTTATTTCCAGGGAACATTTATTTACTTCACTGCTTTGATGCTTTCTTTTTTTCCCTTTATCAACTAGCAAAGCATGCTAGGTCCTTGCCTCCACAGACATAGAGTGGCAGTCAAGAAGCTTTAAAGTTGCACTCCTTTATTAAAACAGTTTTGCATTACATTATTTTGTTTTCAAAGTGCAAGGAATACTTGTGTTAATTTGCCATGAGTTATGTTTTCTCATCCTTAGGCAGACCAGGGCTTCTCTGTGAATAGTGCTGGTGACATCAACAACATAAGTGAAATGCTGACTACCTGGATTATCCATATGGGAATCTGACCTTAGGAATTCATTGTTCTACTCTTCATCCATGTGAAGTAGTAAAACTTTAGTTCTCCTTTCCATGCATTGTGTAGCCATGGAAAATGGAAAGTAGCATATATCAAGCTGTATACAGACTAGGAAAGAGCTTGGTGGGTCATCTGCTCTGTCATCATCTTCTGGAGAAGAGTTATTGAT
>JANEHK010000337.1:0-33048 GCA_025960845.1 Tachycineta bicolor | reverse complement strand
TGCCGATCATTGAGTGGTTTTTTTTGCCACATTAGATGTCTAAAACTAAGTACGCAACATAAGATGTTTACTTTGCTCATTGTAAAAGCTAGACAGATATTTACCACACTTGCAGGTGTGGATTTTTGTTTGATCTGTTTGCCTATTACTACCTTTTATTTACAGTGGCTGTTGCAACAAACAGGTCTTTCAAATGGCCCTTACTGACTTTTCTGGACAGCTTTCTACACATCCCCAGAAGCACAAGCTTGTGGCGATCAGCTTTAATCTCCTAATGGGGCCCAAGAGAAGTGAGGTCCCATTACAGACTTTAACTGTTTTTACAGAGAGATCTGGCCACACCCACAAGTCAGTACTAGTTTGGTGGAACACTGACCTCAACTGATGGGATTTGGATGTCACTACTGTTTCAGGTTCTCCCCAGATTGCTGAATTAGCAGCTGTTGTCCGAGCCTTTCAGCGATTTGTCACCCCTTTTAACTTAATAACAGATTCTGCTAATGTTGCAGGACTTGTGGAGAGAGCTGAGGCTGCTGTACTAAAGGATGTGCCCAATAAGGAATTGTTTCAATGGTTATAACAACTTGTTTTCCTTTTAGATACTAGACAGCACCCCAACTTTGTTATGCATGTTAGGTCTCACATGACTTTACTTGATTTTATTGCAGAAGGGAACCGCCAAGCAGATTTACTTGCCTTACCTGCTCAACTCCCAGACCGCTTTTCCCAGGCTAAACTTAGTCACACATTTTTTTCACCAAAATGCTGCTGTGCTCATTTGTACCTTTGACTTGACCACACGCCATGGTGCTAGTATTGTGGCTGTATGCCCCAACTTCCAGAGACACTCCTTTCCCTCCCTAGTGGGAGGTGTCAATCCTGGAGAACTTGAAAGCCTTCAGATTTGGCAAACAGATGTTACTCATTTCCCTGAGTTTGGCAGGTTTAAGTAAATTCACTCCTCTATTGACACCTTTTCAGGTGCCTTGTTTGCATCCTGTCATACAGAAGAGACAGGAGAAGACGTTTGCTGTCACTTTGCAAGTGCCTTTGCAGTCCCAGGAATCCCCTTACAAATCAAAACTGATAATGGCCCAGGGTATATTTCCCAGAAAGTTGCAAATTTCCTTGCCCTTTGGGGGGTAACACACAAAACAGGTATTCCTCATTCCTCAACTGGCCAAGCCATAATTGAAAGGGCTCACGCTTCACTGAAGCGTCTTTTGTTACAACAGAAAGGGGGAATGGGGAATGCTACCTTGGCAGAGCAATTACAGAAGGCATTGTATGTCTTTAACTTTTTAAATTGTTCACTTATGGATCCTAACCCTCCAATTGTAAGGCATTTTGGCAACAACTCTAAGTTAGAAGTTAAACACAAAGCCCCTGTCCTTATTAAAGACCCAGAAACAGGTAAAATTATGGAATCCTATCCCCTTGTCACATGGGGAAGAGGTTTTGCTTGTGCCTCAACAGAAATCAACCCGAGGTGGATCCTAGCTAAGAACGTGAGACCGTTCAGAGAATCCTTGAATACCTCTCCTGAAGATCCTGATCAACCTGGCACTTCCCCCACGGTTCCGCTCCCTTCACCCTCACCTTCGCTCTCTCAAACCGCTGAGTCCAGAACCACCAAGAGCCCGCAACCACCCGAACCAGCTTCTACCTGACCCGAGGGGACTCATTGATCTCTCACCACTTCACGAGCTGTACAGTCGACTTGTTCCGGAGATAGTGGAAGCCCTCATTGAAGAACAAGCCTCCCTCTGAGAAAAACAGCAGAGACAGAGTGAAAGGAGACTTGGACTTGCACATGAGAATAACTCCATTCCCTGTTTTGTTGGCAAAGACTATTTCCACCAAGCATGGGCCTTGTGTTTGTGTTCTAGGTGCCAGAGAAAGTGGTACTGCAAATCAGAATACAGGTGTCAGGACTGCCCACAGTGTGATCCCTTGCACTATTCTTTTGGTGATTGTGTTATTTTAAAATTGGTTTGTGGGAAGGAGCATGGCTGGCCTCCGCGTTTGTATTTTTGGGAGTCAGAGTTGCCTTCTCTCGCTGGTCCTACTAGCAGGACTCCTTCTCGATGAAGAAGGAGTGGTCACAATGCCACCCCTTCCAGAACATAATGTGGGGCTTACGCTAGCTCAGGCTTTAAATGAATCTACATTGTGCCTGTCTATGACTTCCCTCGGTGATCCTTTCCAGACATGTTTAATAGCCATACCTTTGGAAAAAGGTGAATGGGATGTCTTGTATAACAAGACAATGCACAGGGATTGTAGTGCTCCAGGTTGAATTGAACCAGCATGGTGGTGCTATGATAAGTATGGCAAAAAGAATAATAGGCCAGCTGGGTGGTATTTTTCTAATGACAGAGGGTATATGAAAAGATATAGAAGCTCAGCTTGGCGGATCAAAAAATGGCTTTGTGTGAGCAACCCATGGAGACCACGTCTCTTTGTCAATCACCATCAGTCTCACCCATTTCTGAGGGAAGCATTTCAGGCCGGAGGCCACGGATCTGCACATGTATCCACATCCCCAGGTTACCAGCTCATATGGGCCCTCTACCTCCCATGTCTCCGGGTTTTTCACCATGACTGGAGGGTATTCTTTCAGTCACAAGAAGACATTCTGACCAAAGTGCAGGACCACTGGAGGGTTTAGATTTTAAAAAGAACAGTTCAGGAAGTTGACAGTGAAGAGGGCTTTACACAACCGCAATTGTGCTGTCCCCTCCCTGTGGCTCAAGGATTCTCTTCAGGGACTGGTGTGTCCTTTCAATTGCAACCTGACCCATGGGGGAGTAGGGGATACCCTTTTTATGCTCTACTCCCCATTGCTGCAGGAACTCATCAAATGCCTTGGAGGCATATGTGGGCCCGTTATCTGTTTTGATGACCTTGGGGATCCCCAGCACGAAGAAGGTCTGCACCAGGTGTTTCTGGGCATCCGTGGCCTTCTCCCCTGTGTGGGCAGAGGCGTAGACTGCTCCAGAGAAGGTATTGACAGAGACATGCACGTACTTTAATCTACCAAACTGGGACATGTGCATGACATCTGTCTGCCACACCTCACAACTACTAAGTCCTCTGGGATTGACCACTGAGCCTAAAGATGGGACGGCATACTTCTGACAATTAGGACATGTTGCCACAATGGCCTTGGCTTGATCTCATCTTAAATGGAATTGGGGGATCAGACCAGGCACATTCTGATGAAAGTTTTGATGACTTAGCTCGGCCTGCTAGAACAGATCTGGTAAGTTGGCCATTTCTACTGGAGCAGCTAGGGTATCAGCCTTTTGATTGCCCTCTGCAATGAAGCCTGGCAGATCCATGTGTGACCTCACATGCATCACATAATATGGTTGCCCTCAGTGAGAGATCAGATAGATTATTTTCAAGAGCAAGTTGAAGTGGTTTGGATTTGAGATCTCTCTTAAAACCGAATTTTCTGCTCTAGACACTACCCCTGATGCATACGCGGAATCAGTGATTAAATTGAATGGTTCAGAAAACCTCTCAAATGCCCTGATGACTGCGGCCGATTCAGCAATTTGAGGAGAACCCTCGACCTCCTCAATGTCTGACTCCCACCTCTGAGTTTGAGGATCCTTCCAGGTTACCACAGACCTGTGGGATGCTCTGGACTCATTGGTGAACACTGTCAGTACTTTAAGTGGCTTCCTACTCAATGTCTCTTTTAGCATCAATTTAAATTCCAAATTAAAAAATTTATGAGCTGGATTGTGAATTGAAATTTGCCCAGAGTAGCTGTCTAAAGCAAACTGAAGACCCTCGTTTTCTTGGAGCAACTGCTCCAACATCTCTTTTGTTAATTTGCCTAATGACAATTTGAGCAGCAAGTGAATGTACGCGGTCACACCCCACCAGTTCACGCAGCCTTCCTCTTGCTTTTCTGATTAGATGGGCCATCAGTTCTTGTGGCTTTGTGATACTTTTGGACCGTAGATGACTGAGGAACACCCACTCTATAATCAAGAGGGGGTCCCTCTGGCCCTTGTCCTTGTCCCACTGAAATATAACTCCATAGAGATGTGGCAATCTCCCCAAAACAATGAATTTGAATGGCTGGTCCGGCAGGCACCGATGAGCTTCCCTGTCGGACATTGCTGACTGTACCTTCTCTACAGCCAGTCTTGCCTCCTGGGTCAGTACCCTAGGTGAATCTAGCTCCTCTCCCCCCTCAATAAATTGAAGAGGGGGTCTAGGTCTTTGGTAGTAATGCCTAGCCAAGGTCTGACCCAATTTAAAGACCCACACAGTTGTTGGAGATCCGCCAAGGTCCTAGGGTCCTCCTTGATCACCAGCTTCTGGAGTCGAATAGTTCTGCTGGTGATCTCCAGGCGCAGAAACCTCCAAGGGGGCATCCGTTGAACTTTCTCTTGCTGAAGGTCAAACCCTGCAGCAATTAAAGCATCAAGTTAGGTAAAGCATGTGTTGAAGCACATCACCTTCGGGGACGCTCACGAGCACATCATCCATGTAATGCAGGATGATGGCCTTTCCCGCTTTGGTGTGTACTGGGGACAGCAATGAAGCCACATACCATTGGCAAATGCTAGAGCTGTTCTTCATGCCCTGAGGCAATACGGTCCAATGGTAGCGTTTCATTGGCGCTTCTCGGTTGATGGAAGGAAACGAGAAGGCAGTGGAGCATCAGCTGGGTCAAGGCGAATCTGGAAAAAACATGTCTAAGACTGCTAGGTTACAGTTTTGGGGGCATATCGAAGGGGAAGGCATCCCTAGCTGGAGGGACCTCATGTCCTCAATGGCCTCATTGATCTTTCTGAGGTCATGCAGGAGCTGCCACTTCTCCTTCCCCAGCTTCCAAATATCAAAAAACAGAGAGTTCCAAGGGCTCATAGCTGGCACAATGTGACCTTTGGCCTACTGCTCCTTCATGATCTCATTGAGTGCCTTCAATTTGTCCTTAGCTAGTGACCACTGGTCTACCCAGACTGGGCAATCAGTCTTCCACTTTAATTTCTGAGTAGGGTGCTCCTCAGTGGCCACCATTAGAAAATCCAAAGGGGTTTTTGGGATCTCAATTTTCACCCCCCACTGGACCATGGTGTCCCTCCCCCACAACGGAACCACATAATCCAAAATGAATGGGCGAATACTTGCCAATTGTCCATCCGGCCCCTCAATTTGTACCACACTCTTAGATTGTTTAGCAAATTGAGCAAGCCCAATACCATGTACCTTGCCCTGTACGGGTTGCAATTCCCAATGTGATGGCCATAACCTGGAGGGATGAGCATCACATCCCTCCCATGTCTAACACTCCATCTAAGTGACTATACTCTTCACCTCGATGGATTCCACACCCTGTGATTGGTTTGTCCTCCCCCACCACCTCCGCTCAGTAGACATCTGGAGATGAGTTGTCTACCAGGAGCTTTGTTGGTATTAGGATGGCTTGGGCATTGACTTAGCCCTCCAGAAGGAAATAGGGTGGGTGGACACAATGTGCCAGGAGAAGGAGTACCCCTGGATCTGATGTCATGATCACAGGAGAAATCTCACTCTGGGGATGTGTGCTTGGTGTCCCCGACCACAATGTACCTACAGTCCAGTCTGTGAAAAGAGCCCATGTCCAGTGGTTTGACAGAAGTCACCTGCCAGCGATGTGACTTAAAATACGTACTTTTTACAGTCATCAACATGAATGGTTGGTGTGGCTCCCAAACTTTACTGCTTTGTTCTCCCCATGCCCCATTCTGACCTGCCCCATTTCTATTGCCATGCAGGGCAGGTCCGCGCTCCCCCTTCAGTTTTCGGGAGATTGACTTGTCCCACCCCACCCTGTTAGTTATTTTGTCCATCCTGCCGGTTGCCTCCCTGAGGGCAAACTGTGGCAATGTGTCCCTCCTGCTTGCAAAGAAAACAACGGAGCGGTGCATTGTGCTGTTTGTAAGGTGTTGCTGCAGCGACCATCCTTCTCCACCCCTCTCCTCTCTTCTGTGGCTCTGGAAGGACGGCTCTTTTTGCGCACGCCTCAACCATCATTTCCAAGGTCAGTGGTGGGTCCAGTGGCAAGGCCAATGTGATCTGCTTACAATTATCATTTGCATTGGCTTGCTCTACCTCTGTCATGACTTCTAATTGCACCAACTGATTCTCCACTTATTGTTCAATCGCCGTCAGAAGCCTTTCTACAAAATCTATAAATTATTCTAGAGGAGACTGTTTAATATTAACATAACTAAATTTGGGGTCCCTTGTAGGCATTGTAATCAAAGCTTTCTCAGCAGCTCTTTTTACATTCTCCAAAACTGGCTGTGGGATTTTCTCAATCTGTTTTAGTGACACAATCCAATCCCCTTCACTGCACAAATGATCAAATATAATTTGGTTCCCATTGGCATCAAAGGCACAGTCAGAAATTCTTAAAAGCTCAGGAAGAAGCTCCCTCAGAGATCATTTCCATGTTCTCTCCCATAGAAGGTATTCTGTGGGAACTAGGATGTCGTCTCATGCCTGGTGATAAGGCACTTTGTGGAGGCACGACACAACCCCCAGGGTCCTAGAGTCCTAAGCGGTCACCACTGGTTACTGCAAAAAGGAGCGAAGTGGGCTTCACATGCAGTCCAGGATTCCTTTATTAACATCACATAACTAGAATACAGTGCAGAGGTGAAGACTGGGGACAAACCTGGATCATGGATTTTAAGGGACAGAAGCGGGGTGGAGTTTGGGGGTCAAGGGGCCAATAGGGAGAAGACCAGTGAGGGACACAAAGTGAAGTTTACAAAACATAAACCCAATGGGAAGGCTAATGTGATGAGATTCATATAAGCAGACCAATGGAGCCTTGAGGAATAGGGGACTCCCCAAGGGGCAGTCCAGACAGGGGCTGTCACCAGGAAGGACTGACAGGGAATATTCAGGAATAGGGGTAGGTATCAGAGAAGACAGACAATCCAGGCTAAACTACCACTCCGGGGGGGGGGGGGGGGGGGGGGGAAAGGAAAAAACCACAGGGTATTAAAACACAAAATTACACACAGCAACACTAGGAGACATGAAAATAACTCTCAGAGGTCACCAGGAACCAATACGTTCGAAGAGAAGGTGGTTTTAAGAAGGCCTCTAAAATATTCACTCTTTCTCTCAAATTCTTTCTGGGCTTTACAGAGTTCCTTTTTGTTTTGGTATGAGAATGGTTCCCATGTGGGATTTCATCTTGTCTGGCTATAATGCACAGGTGTGACAAACAGGAATGGCCCTTGCTCCGGGTTCTGGCTTCCAGGTCCATCACTTCTGGGTTATGGACAGTGGAAACTGGAAATGGGACTATGGGAGCTGGAAGTTGGAAGAGGGGGGGGGCAAAGCTGCCCAAGACATGGGAGGTGATGGGGCGGGACAGAGAACAAGAGGGGTGGTACTTAATGATGACCTCATGGGAACAGGGGGTGGAGCCAGCAGGGAAGGGGAGGTACCAAGGGAGGAGGAGTTTTCAGGTGATGCAATAAAGGGAGGAGCAAAGGGTGGAGCCAGGGGAGGGGCTGAAGCAATCGACATCAGAGGAGGGGCGGTGCCCCAGGGATAGGAGGGGTCAGGTGACCGAAAGGGGTTGGACAAGGAAAGAAAAGGATTGTGGGATGAAAGAGGACATGGTTGGGACCCTGCTATGTGCCCCCCCCCCCCATCCTCAGCCCCTCAGGGGCCATTTTGGGTAGACAAAGAAACCAGGGGTATTTGAGAACCTTTATGAACCATAACATGGGGAATAGCAACCGGGGAAAAGGGTTGTAGGAAAAGATCCTTGCCAGCGGATACCTCACTGGCAAAGCTAGGGTGCTGCGGAGACTGTGTAGGGCCAGAGAGACTGTAGCTACTCTGCAATTCTTTGTGGTCTGCCCCAGGCAGTTCTCCCAGCTTAGGGGGAAAAGTTTTAGGGTTGGGGGGCAGGGGAACTGGGGGAGCTTGTTCTGGCTGTTCCTGCACCTTCCCTTTTTCATTCAGTTCTGTTCGAATTAAAAGAAACAGTTTGAGGAACTTAGCAGCTGAGTTATCTCCCTTTCTCACTAGGACTGTTAACTCCATTCCCACCTTATCCCAGAAAGGGACCTTCTCTACCTCCAAGGGGGACACATTTGGAAAATGCACGAACAGCTACCGCACAAACCATTTCAACTGACCCCAGAAATGCTTTAAACTTCTCCCTCCCCCCTCAAGGATTCCCACAACTTGGAAAAACATCTCTCTCTGTTAAGCCGACATCTGTGCACCCATCTTTTCCTTCCTGTCAGCTTCACACAATCCTCTTTCCCCTGTGGCAAAAGGAAAAACGGAAGAAAAACAGCCAGAGACATGTTCGGATGGGGAATGTGATCCACTCGGCTCCCCCCTGTTACCCTGGTTTTTCTGAGTTTTTTAAGGCCTTTTTGAATTTCATAAATGGAGTCAGATCTTTTAGTTACTGTAGAATATTAGAGCAGTTTTCTACCTTTTCCCACAGATGTAACATAAACAAATCCTTTGTTTTTCATTCTCTGTCCTTTGCATATTTCTAACCTGAAAACAATTGTAACTGACAATTGGTCTGGCCACTGAGGCTGAGGGGTGGAAACCCCAAAAAGCCAATCTTCTGCTAGACCCACAAATGTATAAAAAGTAAGAAATAAACAAATGGGCTCTCTCCGCTCTCTCAGCTTTGAGCTGGATCGGAAGGACCTCTGCCTTGCGAAAACCTCTTGTCTGCGTGTGACTGCTTTGTGTGTCTCGGTGACACCCCCCTCCCGCAGGAAGCAGTGCACCCCCACCTGTATCACTTAGTACCTCCCTCTTTCAGAGATACTTACCACCTTTGGTCAGCCAGAACAAAAAGCACACAGGAAAAGTCCCTGCCGAAGGCAGCCCTTTAGAGAGCTAAAGGATTAATGCCTTCTCTTCCTGTGACACACACAAAGACTAAAACTCAGAGACAAAGTGAGTTTTAAAGTAGGTATGTGATTTACTCAGAGCTGGACGAGATGTGGGATTACTCCCAAAGGCATGTGTACCCCTCCCTCAGTTGTATTTTCTTTAACTTCTAGAATGTTACATGTGAAAAGTGCATATTATATGGCTCTACTCAAGATATTTACTATATGTATTATGTTGTATTGATTGTTAATGTTGTATTAATATTTTGATAGTATGGTAAATGTAGTTTTGTAGTTAAAATGCAGTTTTTATGTACCAACCACAGGAAAAAGTAAGTCTTTCAGAGAAAAAAGAATTTGCTACATCCTTATCAGAAGAGTCTAACTTCTCCTGCCTCGCTCAGCCCTGAAGATGCCATAGAGATTAAAGGAAAAAAAAGTGATACTAACCAGAGACAATTCTTTGTTTGAATGGAATTTATGCATCATGTATGAAATGTATGAATATTCAACAGGCTATTGCTTTTAAGAGATAATCCTTTGTTAACGGGGGTTCTTCTTCAGAGCTTTTTTGCTCAGGGAGGCACCCAGACATCCGTACCTTTGTTTTTATTGTCTCGTATTGTCCTAACCCTAACTGTTCAATTTTTTTTACTCTAATTCTATTTTTATAATCATCTTATTTACTATTAAACTTTCAAAATTTTAAAACAAGTGATTGGAGTTTTTCACAATTATGGTAGCAGAGGCTGGTTAGAACACCTCACTGCCAGTGCCTCAGTGGAATCAGGGTGACGACCGTGCGCCCTGCCCAGTTGGCAGCCTCGCTCTGTGTTCCCCTGCTGTGACCGACAGATGCAGGTTACGATTAATGGCCAAGAGGAGGCAATAAAACAAAGAAAAGGGAAAAGATTCCCTAAAACCGCAGTAGTTAGCCCCTAAGACTAAAGTGTACACAAAGACAAAGACTCAAGGACAAAGGATAGGTAAGTACTGGTTTGGACGGGGCGGTTAAGGGGAGGGGATGAATGTGTGTGAATGAGAGGAAGCTGGTTATCCCAGACCTGCTAAGCGAGTGCGGAGTCTCCTATGCTGCGTTTCCGTTCTTTCGCTATAAAAAGGGCAAGTAAAGAGATGAAGTAGGTGATAAGAAGAGCGAGAGAATCCCCCCAGGGAAACTGGGACTGAGTTTTAGAAAAGGCATGGGACCCCTAGGAAGCAAAAAGTCTGCTGGATTAAGGGGTGAGTGCCCAAGGGCATCCAGGACTAAAACCTGCTGGGTTGAGGGATTAATATCCCAAGAGCACCCAGGGTTCTGTCGGATTGAGGTTATGGCCCAGAGCATCTAGGGTTGGGCAACACAGCTGGATTGAGGGGATATCCAAGAGCACCGGGACTGTCCAGTAACACCTAAAATTGTAATAGGTGATTTGAAAGTAAAAGGTACGTTATTGTTGTTTTGTTGTGTGAGAGTGAGTCACACACAAGATCTGCCTCAGCTTCCCGGGTGGGTGGGACTGTGGCAAGAGGTGTAAGTGACCCACAAACATGCAATTGTTCCTCCGGGTGTGTGGAGGGGGGGTCGTAGTAAAAGTGTAAGTGACACGCAAATCAGCCTCATAGGTGGACCGGCACCAGAGGCGACCAGATTCTGGGCCCTTCTCAGAGGCCCAGCTATACTAGAACTCAGAGACCAAACCCAAAGTGAGGGGGGGCCACACAGAGCCGCGATTCTCTGGCAACAGGGATCGGCTTCATGTCCTACGGGTGTGAAAGAGTGTGTAAAAGTGAAGGAGAAAAGAAGTAAGAGTAGATGGATGAAAGCACATGTAATGTTGATTTTTATACCTCCTTGGAGGGAGGTGTATTGTATTGAATAGTTGTGTGAGAAAGAAGGGATTTTTTGTGTGTGTGTGCATAGATAGAAGTAAGTAGTCTTTAGATTGTAAGAGAAAGTGAAAAACAGAGGTGGGGGACGAATAGATAAAATAATGAAAAATAGGACAGAAAAACAGTAAGTTGGATACAAGGAAGAAAAAAGGGTGTAAAAAATTACTAACGGAAATACCTCAAGATAGCCCTCTTGGCATTATGTGAGCTAACTAGGATAAAAACCCTTGTACAAGAAGAAAGGAAAAGATAAAGATGATACAATTTTGCATGATAGAATGGGCAGAGAGGGAAATAAGATCTGACCACGTTTATTGGCCCAGATACGGCTCTTTTGAGAACTGGATTTGTCAGGCTCTAAATGTATTTGTAAATTCAAAAGAACCATTTAATCCCAAAGAAAGAGAATATGCCGCATGTTGGACAGGAGATTTTAGGAGAATAAAAGTCTTTCACATATCAGAAACCACCGTGAACAAATGAGAAAAGAGAAAGGGGAAAGAAAAGGGAGGGGAACAAGAAGAAAAGAAGGAAAGAGTGGGATCCTTTGCAGGCTTTGCCCCCTCCATTCCCCCTCACTCTCCCGTCGTTCGCAGCCTAGCCCCCTGTCCTGGGTCCTGCTTCAGCCCTGCCTGCCCCAGTTCCTGTCCCAAGTACCGGCTTGCAGCCCACGGCAGCTGTGCCGGTCCCCACCTACACCCCATCCCCGGCCCCACTGATGAATTTGGCTGCCCTGGCTGCCTGGTCCGCGGCGGCCCTAAGGGCCGTGCCGGGGGTCCCTCCTGACGCGTGGTCTAAGACCACCGCTCCAACCTTGCCGGGGGTCCCGTCAGTCCCAGCCATCCTATCTCCGATCACTTCCCCCACTGCCCGATCCCCGGCTGCCCCGCCCATGCCGGCTCTGCTGGGCGCCGCCGCTGCTGCCTTGTCTCTGCTGGGAGTGGCTGACTCAGCTGCCATTATCCCCATATAGGCTGTCCACACTCCCATCAGGTATCTCCCAGAAGCGCCTGGTTGTCTGCCGGTCATAGGGTGACACTCCCAGGTCTGACCTGGGTTGTGTTTGGATCCTCAATAAGGCCAAAGGTAGGCATTGTGCTCATGATATTTGGGTTTCAGCTATTAATTTGGTCAAAGTTCTCTTTTAAGTCTGGTTCATCCTTTCTACACGACCAGAACTCTGTGGATGCCATGGGGTGTGAAGCTCCCATTTTTTCCCTAAGGATTGAATTATCTGTTGTAACACTTTTGACGTAAAATGCGTTCCTCTGTCTGAGTCTATTCTATTAACCATTCCATATCTGGGAATAATCTGCTCTAAAAGGGTCTTACTTACTATGTTGGCTGAGGCCTTGGTAGTGGGGACTGCTTCTACCCAATGAGTTAGAGGGTCTGTTATTACTAATAAATACTTCCATCTTTGTACTTGAGGAAGTTCAGTAAAATCTACTTGGATACTTTGAAATGGTCGAAGAGCTAACTCACGACCTCCTAATGTAGTTTTTATCATCACCTTTTTGTTTATCCTTTGGCAAGTTATACATTTTTCAGTTACTTGCTTTGCTACTCCAGAAATCCCAATGCATCCATTGCTCCTTAAAAAATGATCACTCAAAGCTTGAGTACCCCAGTGGGTTTTCTGATGCATGTCTTCTAATATTTTTCTAGCCAGTATTTCATTAAGTAATTGTCTTCCATCAGGAAGTTTCCATTTCCCTGATTCAGCCTGTTCTCCTCCTATCTTGTTTAATTCTTTTTCTCTCTGCTTCACTAAACTTTGGGATTTCCAATTTTTCCTCATTTGGAGTTAACATAACTCTTTCAGCTCCATTTTCTGCTGCATTTTTAGCTTCCTGTTCTGCTAAATTATTTCCTCTTATTTCTGGGGTCACTCCTCTTTGGTGTCCCTTAATGTGTACTATAGCTATTTCTTCAGGTAGTTTTAATGCCTCTAAAATCTCTAAAATGAGTCCCTCATGTACTAATCCTTTTCCTCTTAAGTAATCATCTTTCTTCCCAATTTTTTCCAAAAGTATGTACTACTCCAAAAGCATACCTCAAATCAGTGTATATAGTTCCTTTCTTGTGTGCTAAATATTCCAGTGCCTTTTTTAGAGCATATAATTCACAAGTTTGAGCTGACCAGTTTGAAGGTAATTTTCTTTTTTCGATAGTTTGCATGCTTTCTCCATCAACTACTGCATACCCTGACATTCTTTTTCCTTGTAGACATCTGGAGGAACCATCCACGTAGATTATTTCCCCTTCTGAAAGGACTTGTTCTTCAAGATCCCCTTGAACTTAAGTTTGGTATTGGATAATTTCTAAACAATTATGTATTAGCTTATCTGCTGGTTCTCCATATAAGAATTGAGCTGGATTTAAACTTCTGTTTACTTCTAATGTCAGATCATCACTGTCTAGCAAGATTGCTTCATATTTTAACATTCTAGAGTCTGTCAACTATTCTTCAGCTTTCTGATTTAACACATTTCGAACCTCATGAGGTGTGCACACAATTAGTTTACCTCCAAAAGTAAGATTACGACTTTCTTCTACCCGGACGGCAGTAGCGGCTATAGCTTGAATACATACTGGCCAGCCGTGGCTCACTGGGTCCAACATCTTTGATAAATAAGCTACTGGTCTCTTTACTCCTGCCCACTCCTGGACCAGAACTCCATGAGCTACCCCCTTTTCTACATTCACATACAGATGAAAGGGTTTTTCTAGTGAAGGTAAGCTTAAAGCTGGTATTGAGGCCAGTTTTAACTTCAGTTTTTCTAATTTATCATAATCTTCCTTGGTCCATTTTATAATCTCCCTCTGTCAACTTTTCATACAAAAATTTTACTGCCTGTGTGTATCCCTCAATCCATAATCTACAATATCCCAATGATCCGAGTCGTTTTCTGATTTCCCTCTTTGAAGAGGGAGGTGGAATGGATAAAATTCCTGCAATTCTCTCTGGATTGAGCCTTCGACTACCCTTACTTATCAAGTGTCCAAGATATTTTACCTCTGATTCTACAAATTGCAGTTTCTCTTTTGATACCCTTTATCCTTTTTCCCCAAGAAAATTTGAAAGTTTTATTGTAGCTTCTCTAACTTCAGCTTCATCTTCCCCAGATAGCAAAATATCATCCACATATTGGATAATCTGTATTCCAGGAGGAGTGGAGAAGGCTTGTAGTGTTGTTTCTAAAACATTGCCCAAATAAGTTTGGAGACTCCGTGAACCCCTGCGGTAATTTCGTCCATCTTAATTGCTGCTTTCTTCCAGTTTTTGGATCCTCCCATTCGAAGGCAAAGATATCTCGGCTCTCCTTGGCTAGTGGACAGGCCCAAAAAGCATCTTTAAATCCACTGCACTAAACCACTGATGCTGGGGTGGAACTTTACTTAGAAGTGTATAGGGATTGGGTACCACTGGGTAACGAGACTGAGTTCTTCTGTTAACCTTCCTTAAATCTTGTACTAGTCTATAACTCCCATCAGGCTTCTTTACTGGGAGAATAGGGGTATTATGGGGAGACATGCAAGATTCTAATGTCCCATTCTTTATTAGTCTTTTTATTACTGGCTTCAAACCTTCCCATCCTTCTAAAGATATGGGGTATTGACGTACATGTATGAGACAATCTTCTCTCTCTATTGTAACCCTTATAGGGTCAATATTTAATCCTCCCCTATTTCCTTCCCCAGCCCAAACTTCCTTGTTAATTTTTTCTTCATTCTCTTGGCCTAATTTTAAAACTATAGCTGTCATTTTCCCATCTTCTGACATAACCCCTATTCCTAATTTCACTTGTTCTCTTCCCAGTATGTTGCTACTTGCCTTTGGGACCAATAAGACATCTCTGTAATGGTTTTAATTTAATAAAACCGGGTGGAAACACCAATTAATGTCGGGGTTTCAGTGTTAATATTTTTGTGGGAGGGAGAGATCAGGAGAAAAAATAAACAAAGCAGGCTTAAGCTTAAAAATGAACAAACATAGTTTTATTAACATATATTAAAAGACTGAGAAAAGAAAAAAAAATTGAGAAACAAGAAAAACTTAAACTAAAAAAGAATGATACCTTAAAACACGCTTCTTTCCACTTACAAACTATTAACTTTCTTATTGAACAACATAGAAAGACACAACTTAGGATTTTCAGTCAGTTTTACCACTTAGACATGACTACTCATTACTCTAGGAGAAGAGTCCTTCTAAGATCTTTTTATGAAGACGTTTGCTACAAGACAAAATAGTCCAGTGCTCTCTGTCACACATCTGCTGCCACCCGGAATTTTCGCAGACTGTGATGTTCTATCCGCAGAGCTTCTCAGTGTACCTGGGGTATTATTTACAAATACTTCTTCTGATCTAAAATTATCTTTGTCTCAAAAGTCTGAGACCTCCTTTTGACCCAGGAGTGGGGGTTTTAAAGTTCCTAAATGAATCTCTATTACATCAGTCCTTAATTTTGATTAGAATAGCATTCTACCCAAATAATACTAAGATGCTGCAAAGAACAGTTCATTTCTTCATAATTTACCTTAGAAAACTCCGGTTAAAAATGTCCACTTCTTCAATCCTACTCCAATATTATTAGTTCTTTCACTTCTCATCTAACTGACTTCATGCAGTGTCTGTTCCATGTACCCTCTGGTTTTTTGGTTTTTTTTCTTTCTTCTTTCTCTCAAGGAAGAATTGTGCTTTAAAAGTTCCGTGTTGCTAAGAAAGGGTTAAATTTGCCCGGGCTTGCAAAGGCCACATGCACGAGCAGGGCTGCAGGGCTGAAGAAAAAAAATGTAAGGCCGTGCTGATAAAGGAAGCTGGTAAAGGTCCTTTTTTCCACCTCTCAGTCTCATTTAAGGCGGTCCAGCTCAGAGTTGTTATGGAGCGGCAGGATTGCTTTCTCTGCTGCCAGCAGTAATTAAGCTGGGCCATGTTTTGGCCCCTTCTGCCGTAGTCTGAGCACATGGCCCCGCACTGCTAAGCTGCAGCTGCCCCTCTCCCCTGCCAGCAAGCAAGGGAAACGGGCTCAGCCAGCCCAGGCTTTTTTCTGTGCGGGCAGCAGCCCTCAGACACCCGGCCAGGCCCGGCCCGGCTGCCCAAAAGGGCAGCAAGGCCCGACCCGAGGCCGCCCGCTGCCCCCGATGTTAACTCCTTGCTGATCCTAAAGCAAGTGAGTGGGCGGTCAGCAGCAGATTAGTTTTAAATGTTCCTTCCAAAGTCGCACTGACACTTCTCATTGGTCAATTTAGCTGCCAGTATCCCAGCCTGCTTTTTGATAGGTCCTTGTCCTCCCGCCCCCCCCCCCCCCACCCCCGCCCCCAACCTACACTACAATCAGGGCAGGGAGAAACATTTTACATTTCTCTATATCTAGAAAACAAAATTGTGCCAACCCATGATAATCTCTGTGATATGTGACCTAAAGTTAATTCGTGTTAGGTATTGTGATATGTAATATAAAGTTAATTCGCGCTCGGTCGGATTTACGTTCTGTAGAACCTAAAGTGTATTTGGGGTTAAAAAAAGCTGAACTGTAAGAAGGGGACACAAGGATTGAAAGACAAGGAGGGTCCCTGCCGGGAAAGGCCTAAGGACAACCAAAAAAAAAAAAAAAAACCTAAAGGAATGGGAAAGATGATGAGGTAGACTGTGTCTCCCCCAGAGATGGAGCTGCTAACGACATAGTGATTAAGAGAAGATAGATATCTTATCTGTTCCGGCCCAGCTTAACATTTCCAAAACCTTCTCCAAACCTGGCAATCATGACATTGTTTTATTTCGAGAACCTATTCAACCGAACATGAATACCTAATGAAGCTACCGAGAAGCAAGAGCGCTACGGTCGCCGTCCACTCTCAGCAAAAGACTGTATAAAAATTGGCGGCTAGGGGCACACTTGGTGAACAGAGTGGATACGGAGCGATAGAGTCCGTTTCTGTGTTCACCCAGTGCCAAAACCCCGGGGTTCGACGCTGTTCCTTTTAATTGTGGCTGTTAGAGACTGAATTTAAGTCTCGAAATAAAATTCTAAATTTTGATTTACGGAATTGGGCTTGTTCATTTATTACAATCTCCCATCCAAATTTTAGTTTCCCCTTCAATTACTCCATCTTTAATGACTGGAACTGTAAAAGTTTCTCCTTTTGCCCCTGTTACTTTTGCAGTATCTTTACTCACACTATAACCTTTTGGTACATTTAGCAGGCAGGTTCTTTCTGCCCCTGTGTCTACCACAAATTCCAGTTCTTCTCCTTGGGACCCACTTTTAGAGTTATCACAGGCTCTAGGTGGTATTTTCCCCCTAAAAAATAGAGCCTTTGACCTCCCTATTCCTCCTCTGTGCTCATCTCTTCGAAGATTTTCAGATCTATTACCTGCTTAGGACAATTTCTCCTATAATGTCCCTCGCCCCCACAGCACAAGCAGACATTCCTGGAATGCTGCTGAGACTTGGTTTGTATTGGGATTCTATTTTTTTCCTTTCCCCTGTCTCTACTAATTTTATCTCTAGAAGTAGTGCCTGTATGTTTTTGATTGTTTTGGAAATTGTTTTTCGCATGGTGACTGCCATAAGTTTTGCTTTCAGTTTAGCTTTCTCTATATCTCTTCGGACATAAACTTTCTGAGCCTCCTTTAATAAGTCATCTAATGATTTATTATGCCAATCCTCAATTTTTTCTAATTTTTTTTTTTAATATCTGGCCAGGCATTAGTAACAAAGTTAATCCTTAACAAAGCTTTTCCCACATCGGTTTCGAAGTCTCTTCTGGAATATTGTTTCATATTTCTCCTAAGTCTGTCCAACCATTCAGTTGGAGATTCTTCTTTTTCTTGCTGTGCCTCAAAAGCTTTTGTAGCATTTTGCCCTTGGGGTGCTGCCTCTTTTATTCCTTTGATTACTAAATTACGATATTCATTCATGTGTTTCCTCCCCTCCTTATTATTTTGACCCCATTCAGGAGGCACAGATGGCATTTTGTCTTCTCCGGGGGGCCTCTGTGGGTTTTCTTTTCCCCAGACTTTTATTCCAGCTGCTCTGATTAATTGCCTTTCTTCCTGAGAAAATATTATTTTCATTATAGACTGCATCTCTTCCCAAGTATAAATATTCTGACCTAAAAATTGGTCTAATTGTTCAGCTGTGCCTATGGGACCCCTCTAAAATTCCTTTGATTTCTTTTTTAAAATTTCTGACCTCAGAAGAAGTCAAAGGGGCATTTACAAACCCTATTCCACCCCCTCCCATTGGGACTTCTCTTAGTGGAAATAGACTAATTTCTTCATCCCATTTTTGTTTTTTATCCTCTGTCGTCTTTTTCCAGTGTTTTGAGAAAGAATCAGGAGAGGGCTGTTTTTTAAGTGAACTTCTAGTGTTTCAATAAGGCATTTCTAGGGAGAAATCGTCTCTCTGAGCAGTAGCTGTGGTTACCTAGGGAACAGAATTCAGGGCAGGAAGGGTGGTGAGGGGAGGGCATAGCGCCAAGGCTTGGTTCTCCAAGGGCGGAGCGTAGGCGGAGTTTGCTGCCGGGACCGGCAGAGGAGGGGGCAGTTCTGGGGGATACCAGAGGGGAGCACAGACAGCCTGCACGGGGCTAATGGCGGCTCAGTCAGCTACTCCCGGCAGAGACAAAACAGCAGCAGCAGTGCCCAGCGCAGTCGGCACTGACAGGGCAGCCGGGGATCGGGCAGTGGGGGAAGCATTTGGAGATAGGATGGCTGGGACCGATGGGACCCCCAGCATGGTCGGGGCCGTGGTCTTAGACTCCGCGTCAGGAGGGACCCCCGGCATGGCCCTTAGGGTGGCCGCAGACCAGGCGGCCGGGGCAGACAAATTCACCAGCGGGGCTGGGGATGGGGTGTAGGCGGGGACTGGTGCAGCTGCTGCGGGCTGCGAGCCGGCACTCAGGACGGGAACTGGGGCAGGCGGTGCTGAAAAGGGACCTGGGACAGGGGGCTCGGCAGCGAGTGGCGGGAGCGCGAGCGGGAACGGAGGGGGCAAAGCCTGCAAAGGATCCCACTCTTTTTCCTTCTTTTCTTCTTGTTCCCCTCCCTTTTCTTTCCCCTTTCTCTTTTCTCATTTGATCTCAAGGGTTTCTGATACGTTAAAGACTTTTCTTCTCCTAAAATCTCCTGTCCAACATGCGGCATATTCTTTTTCTTCGGGATTAAACGGTTCTTTTGAATTTACAAATATATTTAAAGCCTGACAAATCCAGTTCTCAAAAGAGCCGTATCTGGGCTAATAAACGTGGTCAGATCTTATTTCCTTCTCTGCCCATTCTATCATGCAAAATTGTATCATCTTTATCTTTTCCTTTCTTCTTGTACAAGGGTTTTTATCCTAGTTAGATATCATAATGCCAAGAGGGCTATCTTGAGGTATTTCCGTTAGTAATTTTTTACACCCTTTTTTCTTCCTTGTATCTAACTTACTGTTTTTCTGTCCCATTTTTCAGTATTTTATCTATTCGTCCCCCACCTCTGTTTTTCACTTTCTCTTACAACCTAAAGACTACTTACTTCTATCTATGCACACACACACAAAAAAACCCTTCTTTCTCACACAACTATTCAATACAATACACCTCCCTCCAAGGAGGCATAACAATCAACATTACATGTGCTTTCATCCATCTACTCTTACTTCTTTTCTCCTTCACTTTTACACATTCTTTCACACCCTTAGGACATGAAGCAGATCACTGTCGCCAGAGAATCGCGGCTCGGTGTGGCCCCCCCTCGCCTTGGGTTTGGTCTCTGGGTTCCAGTATAGCTGGGCCTTTGAGGAGGGCCCAGAATCTGGTCGCCACTGGTGCCGGTCCACCTATGAGGCTCATTTGCGTGTCACACTTTTACCACGGCCCCCCCTCCACACGGCCGGAGGGAAAAGGGCTGAATTGCGTCACACTCACGGTTCTGCCATAGCCCCCACCCTCCCGGGGAAACAATGGCCTGTTTGCAGGCCACTTACACCTCTTGCCACAGTCACACTCATCCGGGAAGCTGAGGCAGATTTGTGTGTGACTCACTCTCACACAACAAAACAACAATAACGTACCTTTTACTTTCAAATCACCTATTACAATTTTAGGTGTTACTGGCCAGTCCCGGTGCTCTTGGATATCCCCTCAATCCAGCTGTGTTGTCCAACCCTAGATGCTCTGGGGCATAACCTCAATCTGACAGAACCCTGGGTGCTCTTGGGATATTAATCCCTCAACCCAGCAAAAGTTTCAGTCCTGGATGTTTATGGGCACTCACCCCTTAATCCAGCAGACTTTTTGCTTCCTAGGGGTCCCACCCCTTCTCTAAAACTCAGTCCCAGTTTCCCTAGGGGGATTCTCTCGCTCTTCTTATCACGCCGTCTCTTTACTGGCCGTTTTTATAGCGAAAGAACGGAAACGCAGCATAGGAGACTCTGCACTCGCTTAGCAGGTCCGGGATGACCAGCTGCCTCTCATTCACTTACATTCATCCCCCCTTAACCGCCCCGTCCAAACCAGTACTTACCTATCCTTTGTCCTTGAGTCTTTGTCTTCATGTACACTTTGGTCTTAGGGGCTATCTACCGCGGTTTTAGGGAATCTTTTCCCTTTTCTTTGTTTTATTGCCTCCTCTTGGCCATTGATCGTAACCTGCATGTCGGTCACAGCAGGGGAACACAAAGCGAGGCTGCCAACTGGGCAGGGCGCGCTGTCCTCACCCTGATTCCACTGAGGCACCGGCAGTGAGGTGTTCTAACCATCCTTTGCTACCATTATTGTGAAAAACGCCAATCACTTGTTTTTAAAATTTTGCAAGTTTAATAGTAAATAAGATGGTTATAAAAATAGAATTAGAGTAAAAAATTGAACAATTAGGGTTAGGACAATACGAGACAATAAAAACAAAGTTACAGATGTCTGGGTGCCTCCCTGAGCAAAAATGCTCTGGAGAAAGACCCTTGTTAACAATGGATTATCTCTTAAAAGCAATAGCCTGTTGAATATTCATACATTTCATACATGATGCATACATTCCATTCAAACAAAGAATTGTCTCTGGTTAGTGTCACTTTTTTCCTTTAATCTCTATGGCATCTTCAGGGCTGAGCAAGGCAGGAGAAATTGGTATCTTCTGATAAGGAAGTAGTAAATTCTTTTTTCTCTGAAAGATTTACGTTTTCCTGTGGTTGGTACATAAAAACTACATTTAAACTACAAAACTACATTTACCATACTATCAAAATATTAATATAACTTTGACAATCAATACAACATAATACATATAGTAAATACCTCATTTTTCACCAATCCAATGAGTTAATATACGCTCAGGCCAGATGGGCAAACCCAGGCACCCCCCACCACCAGTGGGGGGTGGAGTTTGCCATTGTCTCTTACAACAGACTCTGGGTTTGTTTCATCATGTGCAGTCCTGTCGTGCAAGATTTCAGGAATGACTCTGGGGGGGGAGCACTTCAGGTGGTCTTTGATGCATTATGATACCCCCTCAGCTGCCTCTCACGTGAATGTCCCGTGGATGTGGCCTGTGGGGTTGGGGGTTCCACAGCTGTGCTAGTTTGTGTAAAAGAGTGTGGATGTTCACTGCCTCTGACCAGAGGTTACACCTGAAACCTCCTCCCCCCTCGCCTCGTTTCCAGGAGGAGGGGGGGGAGGGTGAAGACTGTGTAGACCTGGTTTCTTCGGGCTGTGGTTTCCCCCACTCCTGACTCAGCCAGGGAAGAATCTCTGTTGTATTTGGCTTTCTTGTGAATGCATTCCTTTCCTTCAACTTTGTTTGCTTTTTCCTAGGCCTGAGATTGTTAGGAAAGTTAATCCATGAACACCAGAGGTTTATGTCTAAAAGGAGACAGAGGAGTCCTTTTGACTTATTGAAGAAATATGGGTATTGATCTAGTATCGATACCCAACTGTGACAGACCAAAACTCTCTAACAGTTTAAAGTCAGAAAGTGTATGTTTATTACGGCCAGGCCGCACGGCGGGATACTTCCCTAATTTCAACTGCAAAATTCACAGGTAATTACAAAGCCTTTTATTTACAAAAGTGTTGAATACCCAAAATACAAATACATATTCATACCCCTGTCACCTCCCTTTCCTTGCTTTGTATACTAATTGGCAAAAAATAGCTATTAAGCATGCGTACTTTGTCTCCTAAAATGAGTCGGGGGTCTATTCTGGGGAGGAGTCACCCAAAATGAGGAAGTAAAATGAGTCTTCCTCATCCTGACCTTTCTACCTTTTCAATGCATTCGTGACAAATGAATCCTTGGTAGAACTTATAGCTTCCTGTGTTCAGTGGGTTCTTTAAGCAGGAAATCTGCAGCTATCTTATGTCCTATTTACGGTTTTTTGTTTTTTGGGTTTGTTTTTTTTTACAAGCACAGCTACATAAACATAAAGCTGACAAGCAATGTGTTACTAAATCCGGGATAGCTTATCTAAGATCTCTTTTTAAAAGAGAGATTTATCTAAGATTTCTTTTTTAAAATTTCTGACCTCAGAAGAAGTCAAAGGGGCATTTACAAACCCTATTCCACCCCCTCCCATTGGGACTTCTCTTAGTGGAAATAGACTAATTTCTTCATCCCATTTTTGTTTTTTCTCCTCTGTCGTCTTTTTCCAGTGTTTTGAGAAAGAATCAGGAGAGGGCTGTCTTTTAAGTGAACTTCTAGTGTTTCGATAAGGCATTTCTAGGGAGAAATCGTCTCTCTGAGCAGTAGCTGTGGTTACCGAGGGAGCGGAACTCTGGGCAGGTAGGGCGGTGAGGGGAGCGCATAGAGCCGAGGCTTGGTCTATAGCAGTGTCCTTTCACGCCTGGCAGGCTTGCAGGCTAGCTCAGTTCTGCACTGCCACTACGAGGATCGGTCGGGGTTACAGGCAGGGCGAGTAACCTCCTCCCGGTGGGCTCTTGGTTCCCCACACCAGCGAGTGGACCCAATGAAGTTGCGACTGCGGCAACAGAAAAAGAGTCGTCTCTCTTTAGGCAGGGTAGGAGGTAGTTTATTAAGGGGAGTCCGGCAAGGAGCTCCACCTCAGACCACTGCTGCCCAGAGAGAGCAGAGATCAAAGCTTGACAGCCACTTATAAACGGGGGAGGGCTGACAACGGGTCAGCCAACCAGGGAACACGGGGGTGGTAACAGGGGTGTCAACCTTTGAACCATTGACAAATCAGAGAAGGGTATGAGGGGATTCCCCGGGCACCGGCCTATCACTCAACACCTCCCCTGGATCTTTCCAGAATCCAGGGAAGGGTCTCGAAGTGACAGACAGGGTGACCACGAGGAGAGGGGGGGAAGCTGACAGGGACAGGTGCAGGGAAGGAATGATTGACAGAAAACGTCTACTTATACAACTAACTCATAAGGGGGAAAACTTTTACAGAACACAGGGGGGTACAAGGAACAAACCATTATAAAAATACAGTATAAAATTACATAAAACGAATAAAACAATCCACACACCGCCACATCGGTCTTCCAAGGGCGGAGCGTAGGCAGGGTTTGCTGCCGGGACTGGCAGAGGAGGGGCCAGTTCTGGGGGATACCAGTGGGGAGCACAGACAGCCTGCACGGGGCTAATGGCGGCTCAGTCAGCGGCTCCTGGCAGAGACAAACCAGCAGCGGCAGCACCCAGCGCAGTCGGCACTGGCAGGGCAGCTGGGGATCGGGCAGTGGGGGAAGCTATTGGAGGTAGGATGGCTGGGACCGACAGGACCCCCGGCACTGTTGGGGCCGTGGTCTTAGACTACGCGTCCGGAGGGACCCCCGGCATGGTCCTT
Organism: Tachycineta bicolor; assembly: GCA_025960845.1. Classification (NCBI taxonomy): domain Eukaryota; kingdom Metazoa; phylum Chordata; class Aves; order Passeriformes; family Hirundinidae; genus Tachycineta; species Tachycineta bicolor. The sequence continues at coordinate 9,461 of JANEHK010000337.1, read as the reverse complement.
ACGGCGTCTGCGGACCAGGCAGCAGGGGCAGACAAATTCACCGGCGGGACCGGGGATGGGGTGTAAGTGGGGACTGGCACAGCTGCCGGGGGCTGCGAGCTGGCACTTGGGACGGGAACCAGGGCAGGCGGGGCTGCTGCAGGCTCCGAGCCAGCATTCGGGATGGGAACTGGGGCAGGCGGGGCTGAAGTGGGACCCAGGACAGGGGGCTTGGCTGCCAACAGCGGGAGCGTGAGCGGGAACGGAGGAGGAAAAGCCTGCAAAGGATCCCACTCTTTTTCCTGCTTTTCTTCTTGTTCCCCTCCCTTTTCTTTCCCCTTTTTCTTTTCTTCTTTCACCTCGGAGGTTTCTGATACTTTAAAGATTTTTATTTTCCTAAAATCTTTTGTCCAACATGTGGCATATTCTCTTTCTTCAGGATTAAACGGTTCTTTTGAATTTGCAAACACATTTAGAGCCTGACAAATCTAATTTTCAGAAGAGCCATATCTGGGCTGAGTTATTAATTCTGAAGAAATAAGGATTTTTAGGAACTTTAAGATAATAACTTGCTGAATTAGCTGAAGTAGATAGGTAATCTTTGTTCCCAGTAAACAAAAGCCGGATCTTAGATAAGCTACCCCGGATTTAGTAACTCATTGCTTGTCAGCTTCATATTTATGTAGCTGTGCTTGTAACAAAAAACAAAATGCGGTAACATGTTTTCCATAGGCCCCACCCGCCCGGGGGAACAATGGCCTGTTTGCAGGTCACATACATCTCCTGCCACAGTCCCACCCGCCTGGGAAGCTGAGGCAGATTTTGTGTGTGACTTACTCTCACACAACAAGACAACAATAAGGTATCTTTTACTTTCAAATCACCTATTACAATTGTAGGTGTTGCTGGCCAGTCCCGGTGCTCTTGGATATCCCCTCAATCCAGCTGTGTTGTCCAACCCTAGATGCTCTTGGGCATAACCTCAATCCGACAGAACCCTGGGTGGTCTTGGGATATTAATCCCTCAACCCAGCAGGTTTCAATCCTGGATGCTCTTGGGCACTCTCATTCCTCAATCCAGCAAAATTTTTAGGGCCCTTTCCATTTTTTTTTTTTTTTTTTTTTTTTTAATGGATTATACTAGGTAAACCCCTGGCTTTCCCTTTCCTAGGGGTCCCACCCCTTCTCTAAGACTCAGTCCCAGTTTCCTTGAGGGGGATTCTCTCTCTCTTCTTATCACCCGCTTCGTCTCTTTACTGGCCGTCTTTCTCGCGAAAGAACAGAAATGCAGCATAGGAGACTCCGCACTCGCTTAGCAGGTCTGGGATAACCAGCTGCCTCTCATTCACACACATTCATCCCCCCCTTAACCGCCCCGTCCAAACCAGTACTTACCTATCCTTTGTCCTTGAGTCTTTGTCTTTGTGTGCACTTTAGTCTTAGGGGCTAACTACTGCGGTTTTAGGGAATCTTTTCACTTTTCTTTGTTTTATTGCCTCTTTTGTCCATCGATGGTAACCTGCGTCTGTCGGTCACACCAGAGGAACACAGAGCGAGGCTGCCAACTGGGCAGGGCGCACCGTCGTCACCCTGATTCCACTGAGGCGCTGGCAGTGAGGTGTTCTAACCATCCTTTGCTACCATAATTGTGAAAAACTCCAATCACTTGTTTTAAAATTTTGAAAGTTTAATAGTAAATAAAATGGTTATAAAAATAGAATTAGAGCAAAAAGATTGAACAATTAGGATTAGGACAATACGAGACAATAAAAACAAAGTTACAGATGTCTGGGTGCCTTCCATAGCAAAAAGCTCCCAAGAGCGACCCTCATTAACAATGGATTATCTCTTAAAAGCAATAGCCTGTTGAATATTCATACATTTCATACATGATGCATAAATTCCATTCAAACAAAGAATTGTCTCTGGTTAGTGTCACTTTTTTTCCTTAAATCTCTATGGCATCTTCAGGGCTGAAGAAAGCAGGAGAAGTTGGTCTCTTCTGATAAGGAAGTAGTAAATCCTTTTTCTCTGAAAGATTTATGTTTTCCTGTGGTCGGTATATAAAAACTACATTTTAACTACAAAACTACATTTACCATACTATCAAAATATTAATACAACATTGACAATCAATACAACATAATACATATAGTAAATATCTTGGACAGAGCCATATAATATGCACTTTTCACAATAACCATTTTATTACTATTAAACTTTTAAAATTTTAGTACAAGTTATTGGCGTTTTTCACACCATGAGGCCTCTGTTATGAGATATATTGTCCAACTCCTCTCAACTTCGGGCAAGTTCCATGCAAAGCTTCATCGGGCAAGGATGGGCTGGCCCGCACTGCCTGCCTGCTCTCTCAAGGGAAATCTGAAACACACCAGAGATATTTGGCGTCCCGTGTCTTCAGATTTCTGGGCAGGCCAGAAGCACCAAGGCAGGGGCGGGCAGCAACGGTGGACACTGGGGGTGAGATGAGGAACCTGGCTGGCCACACCATGGGCACCATCCTTGCTGGCAGGGAGGGCAGAGGTGCAGACGCTTGCACTGACACTGCAGATGGAAGCAGAGGGAGCCGGGGCAGGCGAAGGGAGGTGTTGGCAGTGGAGAATCATCTGTGGCCACTCGCAATGCAGAGAAATCCCAGCTGCTGTTTGGGTGATGAAGGAAAGACCTTCACAGAAGGCACAGTCTGTCCTATCTAGAGGGCCAGTTCCTCTGCAGAACTTCTGTTTCTCCATTTAGGAAAAACCTGTGCCTCTACAGCCCACGTATGCAGAGTTGCAGTTACGCAGTGGTTCGTCCTGGTATCCGAACTCTAGCTTCGTAGGGGCACTATCCCAGACCCACTCTACTTGGCTGGGTCCTCTTCCCTGTGGTCAAAGGGACCAGCCTCCTCCAGGAAGGCACTGGGAATGCTCCTTACCTCTCAGGGGGAGGTGGGGGGAGATTTCTGTTCTTCAGCTCTTGACTGCATGGAACATTAGGGTCACCATGTATCGCTACCATTCGGGACAGCTCAAATAACGATATATAGAACTCCAGTTTCTTCAGAGGGCATTATAGCAAAGGTTTATTGAAAGACAAGGTATTTTTTCCAGTGTACCAGTACAATGAATATTATTGGTTGTTTCGGAACGACGCCTCTTAGTAAACATCTTTACCAGTAAACAAGTTTGAAAAACACCAGGTGTCAGGAAGAGGATATCTACAAGGATTGTTTTGGGTTCCTTCCTAAGATTTCCCAGGCCAAAGTGAGAGAGTTATGTAGTTGGCTTTCCCCACAGGCTTCAAGCTACTGCCTGGAGCTTAAAAATCTATTTTCTGACCACTGTCAGTTCCCAAAGGGGTGTAGTTTACTTTAGACCCTCTATAGCTTTGATACTAAAATCTTAGTGGTAGACCTCAAGTCTCACCAGGCACCTTCTGACAAAGGGTCCAGGACAGACCATGGCTCTTGGTTGCAGAGTAGAGCACATTCTTCACATCTGGTCCTGTCCTGACTGGGCTAAGGGCTACTGCATGAGCAGTCTCTTGCTTGATCTGGGCAAAGGCTTGTTGCTATTCAGGGACACAGTGGAAAGTGTTCTTCCTGTGGGTAATTAAGTAGTCTCACAATTTGGCTGTACTTAGGAATGTGTATTCTCCAAAAGCCTATGGCACTTAAGAAAGCTTGTGTTTCCTTCTTGATGGTTGGTGGAGACATTGCTGTGATCTTGTTGATGACATTGGTGGGAATTTGACGCTGTCTATCTTGCTACTTTACTCTCAGGACCTGGATATCTTGAGCAGGTCCCTTAACTTTGCTCTTCTTGATTGTAAAACTGGCTTTTAGGAGAATCTGGATGATTTTGTTTCTTTTCTTAAACACTTCTGCTGTTGTGTTTCCCTACACAATGATGTCATCAACCTATTATAGATGTTCTGAAGCTTCACCCTTTTCTAGTGTAGTCTGGATCAGTCCATGGCAGATGGTAGGACTGTGCTTCCATCCCTGGGGGATTTGGTTCTAGGCGTACTGCACTCCCCTCTATGTGAAGGCCTGCATTCTACTGCTAAAGGAATGGAGAAAAATGCATTGACAATGACAATAGTGGCATACTACTTCGCTGCCTTGGACTCTAGTTTATACATGTCTGACACAGCAGTGCTCAATGGTGGAGGCACTTAATTCAAGGCACGATAGTGTATAGTCAATCTCTATTCTCTTTCAGATTTGTGTACAGGTCAAATGGGACTGTTGAAGGGTGAGTGGGTTTTGCTGACTACTTCTTGGTTCTCTAGCTCACGGATCATCTTGTGGATGGGAATCACAGCATCTTGAGTTGTTCTGTAGTGTCGGCGGTACACTGTCAAGGTGCTAATTGGTACTCGTTGCTCTTCTAGTTTCAGAAGTCCTATTGTAGATGGGTTCTCTGATAGTCTAGGCAAAGTGTTTATTTGCTTAACGCCCTCTGTCTTTATAGCCGCTATCCCAAATGCCTACTTGAGTCCTTTTGAATTTTTGAAATACCTGCTTCAGAGAAAGTCGATGCCTAAAATGTATGGGGCCTCTGGGCAAGTCACAATAGGGTGTTTCTTCCACTCATTTCTAGTCAGGCTTGCATTAGTTTCTAATAAAGTAAAATCTTGTGATCTCTTTGTCACGCTAGCAATAGAAACAGATTCTGCCCCCACATGTCTTGATGGGATTAATGTGCACTGTGCACTAGTGTTGACTAAGGCCTTATATTTTTGTGGTTCTGATGTGCCAAGTCAACAAATTTACGCAGTCTAAAAGGCACAGTTTTTCTTAGCCTCTACCTGGATAGACGCAGGGCCCCTCTAAGCCTGGTCATTCTTTTTTTCCCAGGCATATGTCTTGGAGGTCCTTTCGAGAGGATTGGACGTCATTATTATTATACTTGGCAGTTTGGCTATGAGCTACTAGAGTTGCTTCTTTTTCGGTGGAACTTCCTTTTTGAGTCTTGTTCTTTAATTTAAGCACCCATTGTGCCAAAGTAGCAGTAGATTTTTTATCTCACCATTTAATGCTTTCTCTACAATTATGCAGGAAGAACCATAGCTCAGCTCATGGGGTGTACTTTCTCTCCCTATCTGGGGAATGTCTGTGTTTGGTGAAAGAACTTTTGATCTGTATTGCTGAGACTTGGAGAAGGTCTTTTTTAATCTCCCTGATTTTCTTCTATCTTGTCTTCTAATTCCTGCATATGTCTTTTTAAAGCTTGAATTTTACATGTGTTGGGCCATGTACTGTATCTGTATATGCTTGGAGCTTCTTGGCCATATCAAGCATGATCTCTTCTGAGTCATCCTGCTTCGTTATTGCTAAAGCAGAAGCGTATTCTTGTGGCCTAAGTTGTACAATGTGGCTTGTGTCTCTCACAGAGCTCTCTGGCTCAGTTCTCACCCCGGCCAGCTTGAGAGACAAATCACATTTATAAGGAGTTTTCCTCAGGGTCCTAAAAGCCAGGAGCTGCGAAGAACTTTTCCCTTAGCAGAGAGAGCAAGACCCCGTCAATGGCAAAGGAAGGTCTGCACTTGATCCAGGGAGAAACCAGGGCTTTATTCAGTCTTTCTTCTGTGGTCCTGCCCCAGCCTGGGTCAGGAGACCCGTCTCACTCCCCAAACCAAGAGAGAGAGGGGACCACATGGTTTGGGCTTATATCCAGGGGAGGGGCTAAAGGCGGGGATAAGCCACTACCCAATCAGGGATAAGGTGGGAGTGGAACAGGGTTGGATTACATTCCAGGAAGGGAACAATGTGAGAGATGGGCAGGGAGAAACTTTGGTATAGTACATTTTCTAGGAGAACAGGGGGATACAGAAGAAACGATTATAAAACCCAATATAAAAATGAAAAGCAATATGAAACCAAATAACACACAGCAACATCTCCCCCTTTCTTATCAAACTTAGGAGGAGGAAGGTTCAGTCCATGGGAGTTGCTCAGAGTTCGGATCTTGAATACCGTTAAAGCTGAAAAATAAAAAATTGACATCTAGTGCAAACAAATTGCTCAGAAAAACACTGTTAAGGGAAAAAGGATAATTAGAAGGAGAGGGTTCAGCACTTTCTCATTCTCCAGGCAGTGCTGACCACTTGTGGGGCCTCTGGAGGTGGCTTTGCACTTTTAGGGATGAAAGGTTTCACCCACTTGGATGGCACCCACTTGAGACCTGAGGGAGTGGACACACAGGTGTACCCATGACACCAGGTGACCAGATCATGAGGACCCTCTGTCTCCCGAGTGGATGGATCCTTTACCATCACTGGTGGCTTTGCTTTCAGCTGCAGTTGGCAGTTCTCTGAAATGGCGCACAATTGGTGGGTTAAGATTCTCATATGTGCAACTTAAAAAAATCAGTGAACAAGGATTTGGAAAACTGGATTTGGGGTGTTTCTAATTTTAGAGACTGATGTTGTTGGCTGAGGACCCTTTTGATATTCTGGTGGGTCCTTTCCACGATGGCCTGACCTGTCGGGGAGTAGGGGATGCCTGTTTTGTGCTCTACTCCCCATTGCTGCAGGAAGCTTTTGAACTCCTTGGATGTGTACGTGGGTATGTTATCAGTTTTTATTGATTTGGGGATGCCCAGGAAGGAGAAAGCCTGTATTAGGTGTTTCATGGCATCACTAGACTTCTCCCCTGAGTGGACAGAGGCATAGACAGCTCCAGAAAAGGTGTCTACAGATACATGGACATGCCTTTGCCTACCAAAGGACATGATGTGTGTCATGTCCATCTGCCATACCTCACAGCTGTTCAATCCCCTGGGGTTCGCTCCTGTGCTCAGGGTTGGGAGTGCATGTTGCTGGCACGAGGGACACATTGACACAATTGCCCGAGCCTGTTCCCGAGTTAGGTGGAACTGGCGAACTAGGCCTGGCGCATTCTGGTGAAAAAGCTGGTGGCTGATCTTCGCTTGTCCAAAGATGTTTGGGAGTGGGGCCGTTTCCACAGGTGCAGCAAGAGCATCAGCCCTTCTGTTGCCCTCAGCTATGAATCCTGGTAAATTGGTGTGTGATCTGATGTGCATCACATAAAATTGTTGCTCTCGGTGGGTGACCAGATTCACTAGTTTTGAGAGCAAGTTGATAAGTGCAGCATTGGAGACCTCACTCAGTACAGCTTGCTCAGCTCTGGATACTACACCTGCTACATAGGCCGAATCTGTGACCAAATTGAATGGTTCAGGAAACTTTTCAAAAGCTCTAACAACTGTGGCTAACTCAGCTGTTTGAGGTGATCCTTCCACCCTGACAATATCTTCCTCCCACTGCTGAGTTTGAGGATCCTTCCAAGTTATTACTGACTGCAAAAACGGTTAGAGCCTTTAAGGGCCTCCTGCTCTGAACACTTTTTAATGACAATTTGAACTGAATTTTTTCTCTAAATAATTTGTGGGTAGGCTGATGAATTGAAATTTGACCTGTGTAGCTATCCAGAGCAAACTGCAAAGCTTCATTTTCATGAAGCAGGTGCTCTAACATTGCCTTTGTGATTTGGCCCGAGTTTACCTCAATTGGGATGTGAATGCACTCAAAATCACATCCTGCCAACTCCCTGATCTGGGTCCTGGCCTTCCAGATCAATTCTGCTACCAATTCCTGTGGCCTGGTCATTCTTTTGGACTGGTGGTGACTGAGGAAAACCCGCTCTATTATCAAGAGGGGATCCCTACAGTCTTTGTCCTCTTTTGATTTTTCCACTCTTTCCCACTGAAAAATCATCCCGTGTAAGTGTGGCAGTTTGCCTAAAATGAAGAATTTAAATGGCAAGTCTGATTTGCACCTGTTGGCCTGTCTGATGGCCATACAGTCCTGTACCTTTTCTAGGGCTGCTCGTGCCTCTTGGGTGAGGGTCCTAGGAGAACTTAGATCCTCTCCCCCTTTTAACAGATTAAAGAGGGGGTCTGGGTCCTCGGTGGTCAGACCTAGCCAAGGTCTTACCCAATTTAAAGACCCACACAGCTGCTGGACATCTGCTAAGGTCCTGATGTTATTTTTGACAGCCAATTTTTGCAGCACAATGGTCTGCTTACCAATCTCCAGACCCAGGTACTTCCAAGGCAGCATCCTTTGAATCTTTTCCTCCTGAAGCTCGAACCCTGCAGCAACCAAAGAATCGATTGTCAGGTCAAGCGCGTGGGACAGTAAGTCATCATTGGGGGCACACACGAGCACATCATCCATGTAGTGCAGGATGATGGCTTCTCCTGCAGCTGCGAGCACTGGGGACAGCAAGAAAGAGAGGTACCACTGGCAAATAAATGGCGAGTTTTTCATCCCTTGAGGAAGAAATTTCCAGTGGTATCTTTTCCTTGGGGCTTCTCAGTTGAGGGTAGGGACCGAGAAGGCGAAACGTGGGGCATCGTCAGGGTGCAGAGGGATCTGGAAAAAACAATCTTTGATATCAATAATTGCCAAATTCCAATTTTGGGGGAGCATCGCTGGGGATGGCATCCCTGCTTGGAGAGAACCCATGTCCTCAATGACATTATTAATTTGATGGAGATCGTGGAGGTGCCGCCACTTGCCTTTGTTTGCCTTTTTGATAACAAAGACTGGGGAATTCCATGGAGACGTGGTTTCCACAACGTGGCCTTTAGCTAGCTGTTCATCCACTAGCTCCTGAAGCACCTTAATTTTTTCTTTACTGAGCGGCCACTGCTCTACCCAGACTGGGGAATCAGTTTTCCAATTGAGTTTCTGGGTAGGGCGGTCTTCAGTTGCTGCAGCCCGAAAAACTGGGGGGGCATCTGGGATGCCACTTGTGACCCCCCACTGGGCCATCAGGTCTCTCCTCCACAAGGGCTCTGAATAATCCAAAACAAACGGGTGCAGTGTAGCCAATTGTCCGTTTGGCCCCTTAATTTGCATGACACTCTTTGACTGTTTTGCCAATTCCATTCCCCCTACACCTTCTACGTGCCCAGCCACATTTTGCAGTTCCCAATGTGATGGCCATATCTTTTCTTGTATGATCGTTACATCCACGCCTATGTCCAAAACCCCCTTGATGTTTATGACTTCCCCACCTTGATAGACCTCACACCATATTAAGAGTTTGTCCCTCCCAATAACTCATGTGGGGCAAACCTCAAGGTGTTTGTTCCTCGTGATGTCTTTCTCAGGGAACGGGTCAGGTGCTGGAATTGCCTGAGCTATTATCTGCCCCTTAGGTAGAAACAAGAGTGGACGGACACAGCGCAGCCAGAGAACTAGTTGTTTAGGGTTTGATGAGACAAGACCTGGAAAGATCTCGATCTCTTGTGAGGTGTGCTTGGTGTTCCCAAGGATGACATACTTACTGCCAACATGTTGCCAGGAGCCTGGAACCTGCAGATCCATTGAACCTAAATTCCAGTCTGTGTCCCTTCGGTGCAAGGACTCTGTCAGCTGCAACCTAAAAGGCTTTTGGAGACATTCAGTGGTTAGATTGGGTCTGCTCACATCATGATCTGAAA
>JANEHK010000336.1:3237-22437 GCA_025960845.1 Tachycineta bicolor | reverse complement strand
CATAGAGAGGGGAACACAGGGGTTGCCACCACTGTGATGTCATAGACTGAGGAAGACAGGGATTCCAGCACTGTGATGTTATAGAGAAGGGAACAATGGGGCTGCCACCACTGTGTTGTCATAGAGAGGGGAACACAGGGGTTGCCACCACTGTGATGTCATAGACAGAGGAACACAGGGGTTGGCACCAATGTGATATCAGGAAGAATGGAACAATGAGGCTGCCACAACTGTGATGTCATAGACAGAGGAAGACAGGGATTCCACGAAAGTGATGTCGTAAAGAAGGGAACAATGGGGCTGCAACCCCTGCGTTGTCATAGAGAGCGGAACACAGGGGTTGCCTCCACTGTGATGTCATAGACAGAGGAACACAGGGGTTGGCACCAATGTGATATCAGGAAGAATGGAATAATGAGGCTGCCACAACTGAGATGTCATAGACAGAGGAAGACAGGGATTCCACGAAAGTGATGTCATAAAGAAGGGAACAATGGGGCAGCCAACACTGTGTTGTCATAGAGAGGGGAACACAGGGGCTGCCACCTCTGTGTGGTCATAGACAGAGGAACACAGGAATTCCAGGACTGTGAGAGCAGAAAGAAGGGAACAATGGGGCTGCCACCACTGTGTTTTCATAGAGAGGGGAACACAGGGGTTGTCACCACTGTGATGTCATAGACAGAGGAAGGCGGGGACTCCTGGACGTTGATGTCAAAAAGAAGGGAACAATGGGGCGGCCACCACTGTGTTGTCATAGAGAGGGGAACACAGGGGTTATCACCACTGTGATGTCATAGAGAGTGGAAGACAGGGATTCCACCACTGTTATGTCATAGAGAAGGGAACAATGGGGCTGCCACCACTGTGTTGTCATAGAGAGGGGAACACGGGTTGCCACCATCGTGATGTCATAGACAGAAGAAGACAGGGATTCCCGGACGTTGATGTCAAAAAGAAGGGAACAACGGGGCTGCCACCACTGTGTTGTCAAAGAGAGGGGAACACAGGGGTTGCCACCACTGTGATGTCATAGAGAGAGGAAGACAGGGATTCCATGACAGTGTTGTCATAGAGAAGGGAACATCGGGGCTGCCACCGCTGTGTTGTCATAGAGAGGGGAACACAGGGGTTGCCACCATTGCGATGTCATAGACAGAGGAAGACAGGGATTCACGGACGTTGACGTCAAAAGGAAGGGAACAACGGGGCTGCCACCACTGTGTTGTCAAAGAGAGGGGATCACAGGGGTTGCCACCACTTTGATGTCATAGACAGAGGAAGACAGGGATTCCAGTATTGTGAGGTCATAAAGAAGGGAACAATGCGACTGCCACCACTGTGTTGTCATAGAGAGGGGAACAGAGCGGTTGCCACCACTGTGATGTCATAGACAGAGGAACACAGGGATTACAGAACTCTGATGTCAGAAAGAAGGGAACAACGGGGCTGCAACCCCTGCGTTGTCATAGAGAGCGGAACACAGGGGATGCCACCACTGTGATGTCATAGAGGAACACAGGGATTCCAGGACTGTGATGTCATAGCGAAGGGAACAATGGGGCTGCCACCTCTGTGTTGTCATAGACAGGGGAACACAGGGGCTGCCACCTCTGTATTGTTATGGAGAGGGGAACACAGGGATTCCACCACTGTGATGTCATAGAGAAGGGAACAATGGGGCTGCCACAAATGTGTTGTCATAGAGATGGTAACACAGGGGTTGCCACCACTGTGATGTCATAGACAGAGGAAGTCAGGGATTCCAGGACTGTGATGTCAGAAAGAAGGGAACAATGGGGCTGCAACCGCTGTGTTGTCAAAGAGAAAGGGAAGACAGCGGTTGCCACCACTGTGTTGTCATAGAGAGGGGAACACAGGGGTTGCCACCACTGCGATGTCATAGACAGAGGAAGACAGGGATTCCCGGACGTTGATGTCAAAAAGAAGGAAAAAACGGGGCTGCAACCACTGTGTTGTCATAGAGAGGGGAACACAGGGGTTGCCACCACTGTGATGTCATACACAGAGGAAGATAGGGATTCCAGGACTGTGATGTCAGAAAGAATGGAACAATGGGGCTCCCACCGCTGTGTTATCATAGAGAAAGGGACACAGGGGTAGCCACCACTGTGATGTCATAGAGAGGGGAACACAGGAGTTGCCACCTCTGTGATATCAGGAAGAATGGAACAATGTGGCTACAACCACTGTGATGTCATAGAGAGGGGAACACAGGGGTTGCCACCACTGTGATGTCATACACAGAGGAAGACAGGGACTCCTGGATGTTGATGTCAAAAAGATGGGAACAACGGGGCTGCCACCACTGTGTGGTCATAGAGAGGGGAACACAGGGTTTACCATCACTGTGATGTCATAGAGAGAGGAAGACCGGGGTTACACGACTGTGATGTCATAGAGAAGGGAACAATGGGGCTGCCACCACTGTGTTGCCATAGAGAGCGGAACACAGGGGATGACACCCCTGTGATGTCATAGGGAGAGGAAGACAGGGGTTCCATGACAGTGTTGTCATAGAGAAGGGAACATCGGGGCTGCCACCACTGTGTTGTCATAGAGAAAGGGACACAGGGGTTGCCACCACTGTGATGTCATAGACAGAGGAAGACAGGGGTTCCAGGACTGTGATGTCAGAAAGAAGGGAACAATGGGGCTGCCACCACTGTGTTGTCATAAAGGGACACAGGGGTTGCCACCACTGTGATGTCACACACGGAGGAAGACAGGGATTCCAGGACTGTGATGTCCGAAAGAAGGGAACAACGGGGCTGCCACCACTGTGTTGTCATAGGGAGGGGAACACAGGGGTTGTCACCTCTGTGATATCAGGAAGAATGGAACAATGTGGCTGCCACCACTGTGTTGTCATAGAGAGCGTAACACAAGTGTTGCCAACACTGTGATGTCATAGAGAGGGGAACAGAGCGGTTGCCACCACTGTGATGTCATACACGGAGGAAGACAGGGATTCCAGGACAGTGATGTCCGAAAGAAGGGAACAACGGGGCTGCCACCACTGTGTTGTCATAGGGAGGGGAACACAGCGGTTGTCACCGATGTGATGTCATAGACAGAGGAAGACAGGTATTCCACGACTCTGATGTCATAAATGAGGGAACAATGGGTCTGCCACCGCTGTGTTTTCATAGAGAGTGAAACACAGGGGTTGCCACCACTGTGAAGTCATAGAGAGAGGACGACATGGATTCCACCACTGTGATGTCATAGAGAAGGGAGCAATGTGGCTGCCACCACTCTGTTGTCATAGAGAGTGGAACACAGCGGTTGCCATCACTGTGATGTCATAGAGAGAGGAAGACCGGGCTTCCACGACTGTGATGTCATAGAGAAGGAAACAATGGGGCTGCCACCACTGTGTTGTCATAGAGAGCGGAACACAGCGGTTGCCACCACTGTGATGTCACACACAGAGGAAGACAGGGATTCCAGGACTGTGATGTCAGAAAGAAGGGAACATCAGGGCTGCCAGCACTGTGTTGTCATAGAGAGGGGAACACAGGCGTTGCCACCCCTGTGATATCATAGACAGAGGAACACAGGAATTCCAGGACTGTGAGAGCAGAAAGAAGGGAACAATGGGACAGCCACCACTGTGTTGTCATAGAGAGGGGAACACAGGGGTTGCCACCACTGTGATGTCATAGACAGAGGAAGACGGAGACTCCTGGACGTTGATGTCAAAAAGAAGGGAACAACGGGGCGGCCACCAGTGTATTGTCATAGAGAGGGGAACACAGGGGTTATCACCACTGTGATGTCATAGAGAGTGGAAGACAGGGATTCCACCACTGTTATGTCATAGAGAAGGGAACAATGGGGCTGCCACCACTGTGTTGTCATAGAGAGGGGAACACAGGGGTTGCCACCACTGTGATGTCATAGACAGAGGAAGACGGGGACTCCTGGACGTTGATGTCAAAAAGAAGGGAACAACGGGGCTGCCATCACTCTGTTGTCATAGAGAGAGGGGAACACAGGGGTTGCCACCACTGTGATGTCATAGACTGAGGAACACAGGGGTTGCCACCTCTGTGATATCAGGAAGAATGGAACGATGTGGCTGCAACCACTGTGTTGTCATAGAGAGGGGAACACAAGTGTTGCCACCACTATGATGTCATAGAGAGGGGAACACAGGGGTTGCCACTACTGTGATGTCATACACAGAGGAAGACAGGGATTCCAGGACTGTGATGTCCGAAAGAAGGGAACAATGGGGCTGCAACCGCTGTGTTGTCAAAGAGAAAGGGAAGACAGCGGTTGCCACCACTGTGTTGTCATAGAGAGGGGAAGACAGGGATTCCATGACAGTGTTGTCATAGAGAAGGGAACATCGGGGCTGCCACTGCTGTGTTGTCATAGAGAGGGGAAGACAGCGGTTGCCACCACTGCGATGTCATAGACAGAGGAAGACAGCGATTCCAGTACTGTGAGGTCATAAAGAAGGGAACAATGCGACTGCCACCACTGTGTTGTCATAGAGAGGGGAACACAGGGGTTGCCACCACTGTTATGTCATAGACAGAGGAACACAGGGATTCCAGGACTGTGATGTCATAGCAAAGGGAACAATGGGGCTGCCACCTCTGTGTTGTCATAGAGAGGGGAACACAGGGGCTGCCACCTCTGTATTGTCATGGGGAGGGGAACACAGGGATTCCACCACTGTGATGTCATAGAGAAGGGAACAATGGGGCTGCCACAAATGTGTTGTCATAGAGAGGGAAACACAGGGGTTGCCACCACTGTGATGTCATAGACAGAGGAAGTCAGGGATTCAACCACTGTGACGTCATAGAGAAAGGAAAAATGGGGCAGCCACCTCTGTGTGGTCAAAGAGGGGAGAACACAGGGGTTTCCACCACTGTGATATCAAAAAGTAGGGAACAATGGGGCTGCCACCACTGTGTTGTCATAGGGAGGGGAACACACGGGGTGCCACCCCTGTGAGGTCATAGACAGAGGAAGTCAGGGATTCCAGGATTGTGATGTCATAAAGAAGGGAACAACGGGGCTGCCACCACTGTCTTGTCTTAGAGAGGGGAACACAGCGGTTGCCACCACTGTGATGTCACACACAGAGGAAGATAGGGATTCCAGGACTGTGATGTCAGAAAGAATGGAACAATGGGGCTGCCACCGCTGTGTTATCATAGAGAAAGGGACACAGGGGTAGCCACCACTGTGATGTCATAGACAGAGGATCACACGGGTTGCCACCTCTGTGATATCAGGAAGAATGGAACAATGTGGCTACAACCACTGTGTTGTCATAGAGTGGGGAACACAAGTGATGCCAACACTGTGATGTTATAGAGAGGGGAACACAGGGGTTGCCACCACTGTGATGTCATACACAGAGGAAGACAGGGACTCCTGGAGGTTGTTGTCAAAAAGATGGGAACAACGGGGCTGCCACCACTGTGATGTCATAGAGAAGGGAACAATGGGGCTGCAACCACTGTGTTGCCATAGAGAGGGGAACACAGTGGTTGCCGCAACTGTGATGTCATACACAGAGGAAGACAAGGATTCCAGGACTGTGATGTCAGAAAGAAGGGAACAATGGGGCTGCAACCGCTGTGTTGTCATAAAGAAGGGAAGACAGCGGTTGCCACCACTGTGATGTCATAGAGAGAGGAGCACAGGGGTTTCCACCGCTGTGATGTCACAGACAGAGGAAGTCAGGGATTCCTGGACGTTGATGTCAAAAAGAAGGGAACAACGGGGCTGCCACCACTGTGTTGTCATAGAGAGGGGAACACAGGGGTTGCCAGCACTGTGATGTCATAGAGAGAGGAAGACAGGGATCCCATGACAGTGTTGTCATAGAGAAGGGAACATCGGGGCTGCAACTACTGTGTTGTCATAGAGAGGGGAACACTGCGGTTGCTACAACTGTGATGTCATACACAGAGGAAGACAGGGATTCCAGGAATGTGATGTCAGAAAGAAGGGAACGATGGGGCTGCCACCACTGTGTTGTCATAGAGAAAGGGACACAGGGGTTGCCAGCACTGTGATGTCATAGACAGAGGAACACAGGTGTTGCCACCTCTGTGATATCAGGTAGAATGGAACAATGTGGCTGCAACCACTGTGTTGTCATAGAGAGGGGAACACAGGGGTTGCCACCACTGTGATGTCATAGACAGAGGAAGACATGGATTCCCGGACGTTGAGGTCCAAAAGAAGGGACTAATGGGGCTGCCACCACTGTGTTGTCATAGAGAGCGTAACACAAGTGTTGCCAAATCTGTGATGTCATAGAGAGGGGAACAGAGCGGTTGCCACCACTGTGATGTCATAGACAGAATGGAACAATGTGGCTGCCACCACTGTGTTGTCATAGAGAGGGGAACAGAGGGGTTGTCACCACTGTGAAGTCATAGAGAGAGGAAGACAGGGATTCCACCACTGTGATGTCATAGAGAAGGGAACAATGTGGCTGCCACCACTGTGATGTCATAGACAGAGGAACACAGGGATTCCAGGACTGTGATATCATAGGGACGGGAATAATGGGGCTACCAGCACTGTGTTGTAATAGAGAGGGGAACACAGGCGTTGCCACCACTGTGATGTCATAGACAGAGGAAGACAGGGATTCCATCACTGTGAAGTCATAGAGAAGGGAACAATGGGGCTGCCACCACTGTGTTGTCATAGAGAGGGGAACACAGGGGTTGCCACGACTGTGTTGTCAGATACAGTGGAAGACAGGGATTCCACCACTGTGATGTCAGAAAGAAGGGAACAATGGGGCTTCCACCAATGCGTTGTCATAGAGAGGGGAACACAGTGGCTGCCACCTTTGTGTTTTCATAGAGAGGGGAACACAGGGGCTGCCACCACTGTTATGTCATAGACAGAGGAAGACAGGGATTCCACAACTGTGAAATCTTTGGGAAGGGAACAATGGGGCTGCCACCACTGTGTTGTCATAGACATTGGAACACAGCGGCTGCCACCACTGTGTTGGCATAGACAGGGGAACACAGGGCTTGCCACCACTGTGATTTCATAAACAAAGGAACACAGGGATTCCACAAGTGGGAAGTCATAGAGAAGGGAACAATATGGCTGCCCCCACTGTGTTGTCATAGAGAGGGGAACACAGGTGTTGCCACAACTGTGATGTTATAGACAGAGGAAGACAGGGATTCCAGGACAGTGATGTCATAGAGAAGGGAATAATGGGGCTGCCACCACTGTGTTGTCATAAAGAAGGGAACACAGGGGTTGTCACCACTGTGATGTCATAGAAAGAGGAACGCAGGGATTCCACCACAGTGATGTCATAGAGAAGGGAACAATGGGTCTTCCTCCACTGTGTTGTCACATAGAGGGGAACACTGTGGTTGCCTCCACTATGGTGTCATGGGCAGCGGAAGACAGGGATTCCAGGACTGTGATGTCAGAAAGAAGGGAACAATGGGGCCGCCACCACTGTGTTGTCATAGAGAGGTGAACACAGGGGTTGCCACCTACGTGATGTCATAGACTGAGGAAGACAGGTATTCCAGGACTGGGATGCCGTAGATAAGGGAGCAAAGCGGCTGACACCACTGTGATATCATAGATGGGAGAACACAGGGATTCCACCATTGTGATGTCAGAAAGAAGGGAACAAAGGGGCTGCCACCACTGTATTGTCATAGAGAGGGGAACGCAGGGGTCGCCACCACTGCGATGTCATAGACAGAGGAACACAGGGGTTGCCACAACTGTGATATCAGGAAGAACGGAAGAATGTGGCTGCCACCACTGTGTTGTCATAGAGAGCCGAACACAAGGGATGCCACCACTGTGATGTCATAGACAGAGGAACACAGGTATTCCAGGACTGTGACGACAGAAAGAAGGGAAAAATGGGGCTGCCACCACTGTGTTGTCATAGAGAGGGGAACACAGGTGTTGCCACCACAGTGATGTCATAGACAGAGGAACACAGGGGTTGCCACCACTGTGATGTCCTAGACAGAGGAAGACAGGGATTCCAGCACTGTGATGTCATAGAGAAGGGAACAATTGTGTTGCCACTACCGTGTTTTCATAGAGAGGGGAACACAGGGGTTGCCAGCACTGTGATGTCATAGACAGAGGAAGATAGGTATTCTAGGACTGTGATGTCCTGTAGAAGGGAACAATGGGGCTGCCACCACTGTGTTTTCATAGAGAGGGGAACACATTGGTTGCCTCACTGTGATGTCATAGCCAGGGGAACACAGGGATTCCACCACCGTGATGTCAGAAATAAGGGAATAATGGTGTTGACCCACTGTGTTGTCATAGAGCAGGGAACACACGGGTTGCCACCACTGTGATGTCATAGAGAGGGGAACACAGGGGTTGCAACCACTGTGATGTCATAGACAGAGGAAGACAAGGATTCCACCACTGTGATGTCATAGAGAAGGGAATAATGTGGCTGCCACCACTGTGTTGTCATAGAGAGGGGAACACAGGCGTTGCCACCACTGTGATGTCATAGACAGAGGAAGACAGGGATTCCCGGACGGTGATGTCAAAAAGAAGGGAACAATGTGGCTGCCACCACTGTTTTGTCATAGAGAGGGGAACACAGGGGCTGCCACCTCTGTGTTGTCATAGAGAGGGGAAGACAGGGATTCCACAACTGTGATGTCATAGAGAAGGGAAGAATGGGGCTGCCACCGTTGTGTTGTCATAGAGAAGGGAATACAGGGGTTGCCACCACTGTGATGTCATAGAGAGGGGAGCACAGGGGTTTCCAACACTGTGATGTCATAGACAGAGGAAATCAGGGATTCAACCACTGTGAAGTCATAGAGAAGGGAAAAATGGGGTTGCCACCACTGTGATGTCATAGACAGAGGAAGACAAGGATTCAAGGACTGTGAAGGCATAAAGAAGGGAAAAATGGGGATGCCACCACTGTGTTGTCACAGAGAGGGGAACGCAGGTGTTGCCACAACTGTGATGTCATAGACAGAGGAAGACAGGGATTCCACCACTGTGATGTCATAGAGAGGGGAACAACGGGGTTGCCACAACTGTGATACCACAGATAAAGGAAGACAGGTATTCCAGGGCATTGACGGCCATAAAAAAGGGAACAACGAGGCTGCCACCGCTGTGATGTCATATAAAGGGGAACACAGGGATTCCAGCACTGTGATGTCATTATGAATGGAGCAGAGGTGCTGCAACCACTGTGTTGTCATAGAGAAGGGAACACAGGAGTTGCCACCACTGTGATGTCATACACAGAGGAAGACCGGGATTCCACAACTGTGATGTCATAAAGAAGGGAACAATGGGGCTGCCACCACTGTGTTGTCATAGAAAGGGTAACACAGACGTTGCCACCACTGTGATGTCATAGACAGAAGAAGACAGGGATTACAGGACTGTGATGTCATAAAGAGGGGAAAAATGGGGCTGCTACCACTGTGTTGTCATAGAGAGGGGAACACAGGGGTTGCCCCCAATGTTATGAAACAGAAAGAGGAATACTGGGATTCCAGGACTGTGATGTCCGAAAGAAGGGAACAATGGGGCAGCCACCACTGTGTTGTCATAGGGAGGAGAACACAGGTGTTGCCACCACTCTGATGTCATAGACTGAGGAAGACAGGGATTCCTGCACTGTGATGTCCGAAATATGGGAATGATGGTGCCACGACTACTGTGAAGTCGTAGAGAGGGGAATTGTGTGGTTGCCATCACTTTGTTGTCATAGACAGGACAACAGATGGATTCCAGGACTGTGATGTCAGAAAGAAAGGAATGATGGTGCTGCCACCACTGTGTTGTCATAGAGAGGGGAACACAGGGGTTTGCCCACTGTGATGTCATAGAGAGAGGAACACAGGGATTCCACCACTGTGATGTCAGAAAGAAAGGAACAATGGGGCTTCCACCACTGTGTTGTCATAGAGAGGGGAACACAGGGGTTGCCACCACTGTGATGTCTTAGACAGGGGAAGATAGGGATTCCACCACTGTGATGTCAAATTTAGGGGAATGATGGTGCTACCACTACTGTGATATCTTAGAGAGGGGAACTGTGTGGCTGCCATCACTGCGTTGTCATTGACAGGAGAACACAGGGATTCCACCACTGTGATGTCAGAAAGAAGGGAACAATGGGGCTGCCACCACTGTGTTGTCATAGAGAGGGGAACAAAGGGATTGCCACCACTGTGATGTCATAGACAGAGGAACACAGGGATTCCAGGACTGTGATATCATAAGGAAGGGAACAATGGGGCTGCCACCAGAGTGGTGTCATAGGGATGGGAACACAGGGGTTACCACCACTGTGATGTCATAGACAGAGGAAGACTGGGATTCCAGGAGTGTGATGTCATAAAGAAGGGAACAATTGGGCCGCCAGCACTGTGTTGTCATAGAGAGGTGAACACAGGGGTTGCCACTACTGTGATGTCATAGACAGGGGAACACAGGGATTCCAGGACTGTGATGTCAGAAAGAAGGGAACAATGGGGCTGCCATCACTGTGTTGCCATAAAGAGGGGAACATAGATGTTGCTACCACTGTGATGTCATAGACAGAGGAAGACCGGGATTCCACCACTGCGATGTCATAAAGAAGGGAACAATGGGGCTGCCATCACTGTGTTTTCATTGAGTGGGGAACACAAGAGTTGCCACCAATGTGATGTCATAGGCAGAGGAAGATAGGGATTCCACCACTGTGATGTCAGAAAGAAGGGAACAATGCGGCTGCCACCACTGTGTTGTCATAGACAGAGGAACACAGGGATTCCAGTACTGTGTTGTCATAGAGAAGGGAAAAATGGGGCTGCAACCACTGTGTTGTCATAGAGAGGAGAACACAGACGATGCCACTACTGCGATGTCATAGACAGGGGAAGACAGGGATTCCACCACTGTGATGTCAGAAAGAAGGGAACAATGTGGCTGCTACCACTGTGTTGTCATAGAGAGGGGAACAAAGGGATTGCCACCACTGTGATGTCATAGACTGAGGAAGACAGGGATTCCTGCACTGTGATGTCAGAAATAAGGGAATGGCACGCCAACACTACTGTGAAGTCGTAGGGAGGGGAACTGTGTGGTTGCCATCACTTTGTTGTCATAGGCAGGACAACACAGGGATTCCCGGACTGTGATGTCATAAAGAAGGGAACAAAGGTGCTGCCACCACTGTGTTGTCATAGAGAGGGGAACAGAGGGGTTGGCCCACTGTGATGTCATAGACAGAGGAAGACAGGGATTCCACCACTGTGATGTCATAGGGAAGGGAACAATGGGGCTGCTGCCACAGTGTTGTCATAGACAGGGGAACACGGTGGTTGCCACCACTGTGATGTAATAGACAGAAGAAGGTAGGGATTCCAGGACTGTGATGTCAGAAAGAAGGGAACAAAGGGGCTGCCACCACTGTGTTGCCATAGAGACGGGAACACAGGTGTTGCTACCACTGTAATGTCATAGACAGAGGAAGACAGGGATTCCAACACTCTGATGTCAGAAAGAAGGAAGCAATGCGGATGCTACCACTGTGTTGTCATAGAGAGGGGAACACAGGGGTTGCCACCACTCTGATATTATAGACAGAGGAAGACAGGAATTCCAGGACTGTGATGTCAAGTTAAGGGAATGATGGTGCCACCACTTCTGTGAAGGCATCAAGAGGGGAACATTGTGGTTGCCATCACTGTGTTGTCATAGACAGGAGAACACAGGGATTCCCGGAGTGTGATGTCAGAAAGAAGGGAACAATGGGGCTGCCATCACTGTGTTGACATAAAGAGGGGAACACAGGAGTTGCCACAACTGTGATGTCATAGACTGAGGAAGACAGGGATTCCTGCACTGTGATGTCAGAATTAAGGGAACAATGGGACTGCCACCACAGTGTTGTCATAGAGAGGGGAAACTGTGTGGCTGCCATCAATGGGTTGTCATTGACAGGAGAACACAGGGATTCCACCACTGTGATGTCAGAAAGAAGGGAACAATGGGGCTGCCACCACTGTGTTGTCATCGAGAGGGGAACACAGGGGTTTCCACCATTGTGATGTCATAGACTGAGGAAGACAGGGATTCCACCACTGTGATGTCAAAGAGAAGGGAACAATGGGGCCGCCACCACTGTGTTGTCATAGAGAGGGGAACAACGGAGTTGCTACCGTTGTGATGTGTCCCAGGGTATCTTTATGATGCTTGTATTCCCAATTGTCTGTTCTGTTTCTGCTGTATATTTAGTCCTGTGCCTTTGAAACTAGTTCTGGGCAAGGAGAAGCGCAGAGTTTGTTTTGAGAAACTGCCTGACTCCTCCACATTCTTCTCCGGACGGTGTGTTCGGCGGAGGCTTGGAGACACTGCAGGACAGAGATCTTTTTGCTTTTAGTTAGTTTCAGCTAGCTAAGGCAGCGAAGTTCCCTGGACTGTTTTTTTTTCCCTTTCCTTTTTCTTAGAACTGTTTAAACATGCTCTTGACTGAAAACCCAGGGGAGCACTGGGGGCTGCACCTGCGGCCCACCGGGACCTGGACCTTGGCATTTTCCAGCATCGCCGGAGAGACTGAGACTGAGGAGAGACTGAGAGAGAGCCGAGCTCCACCCACGGCAAGGACTTTCTCAATTTGCCATCTCACTCCAGAACGAGAGGTTTTATTGTTTCATGTTATTCATTCTTTATACTTGTATGCACTTTATTTGTTCAGTAAAATAGTTTTTTCCACTTTTCTCCACAAAGGTTTTTTTTTTTTTTTTTTTTCCGGACTGGTTGGAGGGAGGGGCCACTTGGGTTTGCTTCCCAGAGGGATCCTATATTTGGGTTTTCCCCCCAAATTTGTCTCCAAACCAAGACATACCTTTAATTGGCGCCCAACTTGAGGCACGAGAGAGTAGAAAAAACTTGTACTGATTATTATTAACTGCATTTTTTGTTGTCCTTTGGGTAAGGATTAAACAGACAGTGGCCATGTTGCTTCTTGAAGTCCTAACATCTCTTAGAATAGAGTCTTTTCTGCATTTCTGTTCCCTAGGCTTTTTTCAAGTCTTAATACCTTTCTAGTGTCTAAGTTTGTTTTCCTACCCAGAAATAGCTCCAATATTGTCCTTAACATACAGCTTTTACACTAAGGATGCACAAATTAAAATAGTTATTTTGCTGAGTTCAGTGATTATAGTTTACAAGAAGCTTATAAAGATACTGCAGTTTGTTCTAAGTATGTTCAGTTTTTGGTTTTTTCGTCCTACCCTGCGTCCTAGTTCCAGCAGCATACTTTAGGGATTTATCAATAATTGCTCCCAGTTTGTTAAAAGAAGAGTAGAGAATGAGGCTCTTCAGCCTCTTTTTTCCTTCTTCTCTTTTGAGTCAGTTACATCACTTTTGGAGAATGTTCAGGGTCTTTTGAATGCTAAAGACCCTACCTCCCTAGTATTTCACCTTGTGACTTTCCTCTATATAGCTTATAGCTTGTCTAAAATAAGTCACACACTGCTAAACACTATAGGGCAGCAGATAGAGGCAAGGGAGCAGGGAGATAAATCAGTCACTCAAGCTGCAGCCAGCCCCACAGCTATTCAAGATGCAGCTAAACCAGACAGTGAGGCTAAGACACCGGCAGTTGCTGCAGTAAAGAAGAGAAAATAGCACACGAACAAAACTGATCGACCAGTAGACGATGATTCAAGTGAAAGAGCCTCAGTGCCTCCTGACACCCAGTCAAAAGTCAAACCAACTGACACACAATCAGAAGCTGAAGCAACTGATGATACACAGTCAGAAGCTAAACCAACTAATACAAAATCAAAAGCCCAACCAACTAGTACAAGATCGGGAGTCCAACCAACTAGCACACGATCAAAAGCCCAACCAGCTGCTACAACATCAAGAGCCCAACCAACTGCTACAAGATCAGAAGATAGTATTGAGTCCTTTTCCCTGAAGGACCTTCGTGGCCTAAGAAAAGATTATACTCGATGATCTGATGAATCTATAATTAGTTGGTTAGTCCGTCTTTGGGATGCTGCAGGTGAGGCTACAATACTAAATAGCACTAAAGAGAGACATCTAGGATCCCTATCACATGATCCAGTTATTGACCAAAAAATGATGAGGGAGGCTAGTCCTTTCAGTCTCTGGGAACAGGTCCTGAAAAGTGTAGCACAAAGATATCTGTGTGCCGACGATCTCTATATGCAGCAAACCCAGTAGGAAACCATTGAACAAAGGATCCAGCGCTTGAGAGAAATAGCAGTAGCAGAGATTGTCTTCTCAGATAACCTAAACACTAAGAACCCCGACTTAGTACCATGTACACCTGTAATGTAGTGAAAACTTGTACGATTTAGGCCACAAGAATACTCCTCTGCTTTAGCAATAATAAAGCGAGATGAGACAGAGGAGACTGTGCTTGATATAGCAAAGAAGCTCCGAACATACGCAAATGCCGTGCATGGTCCAACACATGCAAGAATCGCAGCTTTGGAAACACAAGTGCGAGGATTCGTAGACAAAGTAGAGGAGAATCTCAAAGAAATCAAGAACATTCTCCAGATCTCTGCAGTACAAGTTAGGGGCTCTGGCACCACACGCAAATGTTCCCTAGATAGAGAGGGAAAAGGCATTCCACAAGCTAAGCTGTGGTCCCTCCTGCGTGATTGTGGAGAAAACATGAAAAGATGGGATAGAGAGTCTACTGAGGCTATGACACAACGGGTGCGTGAATTATTCAATGGCAAGACTGTGAGAGGAAGTTCTAGCAAAAAGGAAGCAGCTCCGGTTACCCAGGGAAATAAGGATAATCAGGCTTAGAGGGGCCCTGCCTCTAGCCAGGTAGAGGCTAGGGAAAACCGTGTTTTTTAGACTGTGTAGATTCGTTAGCCTGGCACATCAGAACCACAAAAATATGAGGCCTTAGTTGACACTGGTGCACAGTGCACATTACTCCCATCAGGACATGTGGAGGAAAAATCTGTTTCCATTGCTAGGGTAACAGGGAGTTCACAAGATTTTACTTTGGTGGAAGCTGAAGTGAGCCTGACTAAAAATAAGTAAAAGAGACACCCTATTGTGACTGGCCCAGAGGTTCCATGCATTTTAGGCATAGACTTCCTCCGAAATAGGTATTTCAAAGACCCAAAGGGATTTAAGTAGGCATTCAAGATAGCAGCTGTAGAGACAGAAGATGTTAAGCAGTTGAATACCTTGCCTAGACTATCAGAGAACCCATCTGCTGTAAGTCTTCTGAAGGTAGAAGAGCAACAAGTGCCAATTGCCACTTCAACAGTGCATCGCTGACAGTACCGAACAACTCGAGATGCTGTGATCCCCATCCACAAGATGATCCGTGAGCTGGAGAGCCAAGAGGTAGTCAGCAAAACCCACTCACCCATCAACAGCCCCATCTAGCCTGTGCACAAGTCTGACAGAGAATAGGAACTGACTGTAGACTACCGTGCCTCGAACAAAGTAACTCCACCATTGAATGCTGCTGTGCCAGACATGCTAGAACTCCAGTACAAGCTGGAGTCCAAGGCGGCAAAATGGTACGCCACCATTGACATTGCTAACGCATTTTTCTCCATTCATCTAGCTGCAAAATGCAGGCCTCAGTTTGCTTTCACCTAGAGGGGCGTGCAGTACACCTAGAACCGACTGCCCCAGGGGTGGAAACACAGCCCCACCATCTGCCATGGACTGATCCAAGCTGCATTGGAAAAGGGTGAGGCTCCGGAGCACCTACAGTACATCGATGACATCATTGTGTGGGGAAACACAGCAATGGAAGTGTTTGAGAAAGGAGAGAAGATCATCCAAATTCTCCTGAAAGCTGGTTTTGCCATCAAGCAGAGCAAGGTCAAGGGACCTGCCCGAGAGATCCAGTTTCTGGGAGTAAAGTGGCAAGATGGACCGCGGCAGATTCCCACTGAAGTCATCAACAAGATCACAGCAATGTGTCCACCAACCAACAAAAAGGAAACACAAGCTTTCCTAGGCGCCATAAGTTTCTAGAGGATGCACATTCCCGAGTATAGTCAGATTGTGAGCCCTCTTTACCTGGTAACCCGCAAAAAGAATGATTTCCACTGGGGCACTGGGAGCAACAAGCCTTTGCCCAGATCAAGCAGGAGATCGCTCATGCAGTGGCTCTTGGCCTAGTGAGGACGGGACCAGATGTGAAGAACGTGATCTACTCAGCAGCCGGGAACAATGGCCTTTCCTGGAGCCTTTAGCAGAAAGTGCCTAAGGAGACTCAAAGCCGACCACTAAGATTCTAGAGCCAAAGCTACAGAGAGTCCAAAGCCAACTACACTCCAACAGAGAAGAAAATCTTGGCCGCCCATGAAAGAGTTCAAGCCGCCTCAGAAGTCGTAAGCACTGAAACACAACTCCTGCTGGCATCTCGACTACCAGTGCAGGGATGGATGTTCAAAGCAAAAGTTCCCTCTACTCACCATGCCACCAACGCCACATAGAGCAAATAGATTACCCTCATCACTCAGCGCACCCGCATTAGAAACCCAAATCGCCCTGAGATTCTGGAAATAATTACAAATTAGCCAGAAAGTAAAAACTTTAGTCTCATAGATAAAGAGGAGCAAGAACAAGTGACACGTGCTGAAGAAGCTCCACCATACAACCAACTGCCAGCAGAAGAAACATGCTACGCTCTTTTCACTGACAGTTCCGCCGCATTGTTGAGATGAAACAAAAGTGAAAAGCAGCAGTATGGAGCCCCACACGACAAGTTGCACAAGCCACTGAAGGAGAAGGTAGGTCAAGCCAACTTGCTGAACTCAAAGCTGTTCAACTAGCCCTGGACATTGCTGAAAGAGAGAAGTGGCCAAAGCTCTACCTCTACACTGATTTGTGGATAGTAGCCAACGCTCTGTGGGGATAGCTAGAAAAGTGGAAAAAGGCCAATTGGCAGGGCAGGAAAAAGCCAATCTGAGCTGCAGATGAGTAGAAAGACATTGCCACTCGGGTAGAGAAGCTACCTGTCAAAGTCCATCATGTAGATGCCCATGTCCCCAAGAGTCGGGCTAATGAGGAGCACCTCAACAACGAGCAGGTAGATCAAGCTGCAAAGATAGAGGTGTCAAAGATAGACTTAGATTGGCAACACAAGGGAGAGTTGTTCCTAGCTCGATGGGCCCATGATGCCTCAGGTCACCAGGGCAAAGATGCCACCTATAAGTGGGCCCGAGACCGAGAAGTAGATCTAACCATAGACAGTATTTCTCAGGTTATCCATGACTGTGAGACGTGTGCTACCATCAAGCAAGCCAAGCAGGTAAAGCCCCTATAGTATAGTAGGCAATAGTCCAAGTATAAATACAGGGAAGCCTGGCAGATTGACTACATCACCCTTCCCCAAACTCGCCAAAGCAAGCGTTATGTGCTGACCATAGTAGAAGCCACCACTGGGTGGCTGGAGACCTACCCTGTGCCTCACGCTACTGCCCGGAACACCATCCTAAGCCTTAAAAAGCAAGTTCTTTGAAAGCATAGTACCCCTGAGAAGATTGAGTCAGACAATAGAACTCATTTCAAGAACAGTCTCATCAACAACTGAGCTAAGGAACATAGCATTGAGTGAGTGTACCACATCCCCTATCATGCACCAGCTTCAGGGAAAGTAGAAAAATACAATGGACTGCTAAAAACTACCCTGAAAGCACTAAGTGGGGGATCATTCAAAAATTAGGAGCAGCATCTAGCGAAGGTCACCTAGTTAGTTAACACCCGAGGTTCCACCAACCGGGCAGGCCCTGCCCAATCTAAGCCCCTACATACAGTAGACAGAGAGAAAGTCTCAGTAGTGCATGTAAGAGGTTTGTTAGAAAAGACAGTTTAGATCAATTCTGCTTCAAGTAGAAAAGATCCCATCCGTGGGATTGTCTTTGCTCAGGGACCAAGCTGCACATGGTGGGTAATGCAGAAAGATGGAACCACACGATGTGTACCCCAGGAAGATCTGATTGTTGAGTGAGAACCGTGTGTAAGTGAATAGTACTGCCACTATATGTAGCTGTATATTGCATATTGTTTTTATATAGATATATGTGTGTGTAGAGCTAGAGTATATATTAGTTTTAGTAAATTGACAATATAGGGATAAGGGGTGGAATGTCCTAGGTTAACCTTATGATGCTTGTATCCCCAATCGTCTGTTCTGTTTCTGCTGTATATTTCGTCCTGTGCCTTTAAAACTAGTTCTAAGAGCAAGGAGAAGCACAGAGTTTGTTTTGAGAAACTGCCTGACTCCTCCACATTCTTCTCCGGACGGTGTGTTCGGCGGAGGCTTGGAGACACTGCAGGACAGAGATCTTTTTGCTTTTAGTTAGTTTCAGCTAGCTAGGGCAGAGAAGTTCCCTGTTTTTTTCTTGGGACTGTTTAAACCTGCTCTGGACTGAAAACCCAGGGGAGCACTGGGGGCTGCACCTGCGGCCCACCGGGGCCTGGACCTTGGCATTTTCCAGCAGCGCCGAAGGGACTGGGACTGAGGAGAGACTGAGAGAGAGCCGAGCTCCACCCACGGCAAGGACTTTCTCAATTTGCCATCTCACTCCAGAACGAGAGGTTTTATTGCTTCATATTATTCATTCTTTATACTTGTATGCACTTTATTTGTTTAGTAAAACAGTTTTTTCCACTTTTCTCCACAAAGGATTTTTTTTTTTTTTTCCGGACTGGTTGAAGGGAGGGGCCACTTGGGTTTGCTTCCCGGAGGGATCCTATATTTGGGTTTTCCCCACAAATTTGTCTCCAAACATAGACATGATGTCATAGACAGGGGAACACAGGGATTCCAGGACTGTGATTTCATAAAGAAGGGAACAATGGTGCAATCACCACTGTGTTGTCATAGAGAGGGGAACACAGGGGTGGCCACCACTGTGATGTCATAGACAGAGGAAGACAGGGATTCCACCACTGTGATGTCAGAAAGAAGGGAACAATGGTGCCGCCACTAACGAGTTGTCCTAGAGAGGCGAACACAGTGGTTGACACCACTGTGCTGTCATAGACTGAGGAAGACAGGGATTCCAGCACGGTGATGTCAAAGTTAAGGGAATGATGGCGCTACCACTACTGTGAAGTCATAGAGAGGGGAATTGTGTGGCTGCCTTCACTGTGTTGTCGCAGACTGGAGAACACAGGGAT
>JANEHK010000335.1:504-33126 GCA_025960845.1 Tachycineta bicolor | reverse complement strand
TGAGCTGCAGCCTGGCGGCTCCGAGCAAGGCCCCATATCCCTTACAATAAACCTCATCTTCTAAAACCCAGCTTCAGAGATCTCTCGTCTACATTCATCCACACCGTCCTGGAGTCCACAGCAGCAGGAGGAGGTATTTCTACAGGTATTAATATGTGAAAAGAGCATATTATATAGCTCTACGCAAGATATTTACTATATGTATAATCTTGTATTGATTGTTAACGTTGTATTAATATTTTGATAGTATGGTAAATGTAGTTTTGTAGTTAAAATGTAGTTTTTATGTACCAACCACAGGAAAACCTAAATCTTTCAAAGAAAAAAGAATTTACTGCTTCCTTATCAGAAGAGACCAACTTCTCCTGCATTGCTCGGCCCTGTAGATGCCATAGAGATTAAAGGAAAAAAGTGATATTAACCAGAGACAATTCTTTGTTTGAATGGAATTTATGCATCATGTATGAAATGTATGAATATTCAACAGGCTCTTGCTTTTAAGAGATAATCCTTTGTTAACAGGGGTCCTTCTCGGGAGCTTTTTTTGCTTCGGGAGGCACCCAGATGTCTGTAACTTTGTGTTTATTGTCTCGTATTGTCATAACCCTAATTGTTCAATTTTTTACTCTAATTCTATTTTTATAACCATCTTATTTACTATTAAACTTTCAAAATTTTAAAAACAAGTGATTGGCGTTTTTCACAAATAGACATTATATTATTGGCCTTTTGCAAATATTAAAATGAATGCTATATGTATAATGCTGGAATAACTTTGCTGCATGAATACAGTATTCATTTCTGCTGTTAAAAAAATTTAGAAATAGTAGTGTGATAAATATATCTCAGGCTATAGCATAATATTAAAGTAGAGATTATGTGATGCTAAAATTGTGATATATGTCCTAAAGTTAATTCGTGTAAAGTGATATGATATGTAATTGATTCACTGTAAAATGGAATAATATACCATGTAAAATTGATCTACTTTAAGTTTGGTTTAAGATCAGTAAGCCTAAAAGTGTGTATAGGGTTAACTGAGACTAAAACTGCAGGGAGGGACAGGAGGAATTCCTGCCGGGAACCACTTTGGAACAATCCTACAGAAAGGCACAAAAGGAGGAAAAGGGAGATGGGTGCCCTGACTGATCAAATGATTAAATCAGATCGATATCTTATCTGTTCTGGCCAGGTGTTAACATTTCCAAACCTTCTCCTGACACGGCAATCATGACATTGTTCTTCTTTGAGAATCCATTCAACGGACCCCAGACATGAACATGAATACCCAATGAAGCTACCCCGAAGCAAGAGCCTTAGGGTCTCGGTCTGCTCTCAGCAGAGGACTGCATAAAAACCAGCGGCATTGGACCCAATTTGTGAACAGAGGGGGTGACAGGCTGACAGAGTCGGTTACCGTGTTAACCCAGTGCCGAAATCCCAGGATTTGATGCTGTCCCTTTTAATTGTGGCTACCAGAGACTGTGTTGAAGTCTCAAAATAAAATTCTAAATTTTGATTCACTGAATTTGGCCTGGTGGTTTATTACCAAATGCTTTTATTAATGTAACTAACTCAGAGAATGGTAAAGGCAATTTGTGGATTACCCTATCTGGATGAAGACAACAGTGACAGAAACCAGAACCGCAAAGGAAGAATTCATTGACTCTCCATTATCAGGAAATGTAAAAACAACAGGACGGAACCAGGAAGAGAAATAAAACATATTGATTTAATCTACAGGATAGCATGAAGACAAGTCAAAGGTTAAAACCAAACAAAAGAACATCTAAAGTCAAAGGAATATTTGAATAATGCATAATGGTCTATGAATATGCAACAGAGTGATAGAAAGAATAAACAAAATTAAAGGGTGTTTCCAGGGTAGTAAGTGTGCTCTCTGCTGAATGCCAAGCACCTGGCCCCTTTCTTTGTTTAACCCTTTGTTTTACTGCTATCTCACTGTCTTTTTTATTAAACTTTTAAAAATTCAACCAGGAAAGTGAACCTCATTTTTCACAAGATAAACCTTTCAATGCTGCAAAACCCTGTAAGAACTTTTCAACTGAAAGAACTTGAGAACAAACAGACCTGCCGACAACAATTTTCTCCCCAGTCGAAGAAAAGGAAAAAGTGAAGACGTGAACAGAACAACATGGCAACACTAAAGTCAGTGAGGGGAAGGAAGGAAAAGAAGTGCTCCAAACGCCAGAGATGAGACTCTTCTGCAAGTCGTAGTGGGGACTGTAATACAAGAGTCTCCCTTTAATTCACAAAGCACATGGGGTAATGCAGAGATCCACTCACAGCCCGTGAGAAAAGGGGCTCAGGCTGGAGTGAGTGGATGCTAAAAAGCTGTAAGCTACTGGGAAATTCAAACAAAGAGAGAAGATAGAGAAAGAAGACCCTTGCTTCCAAACTAGAACAGCTCCTCCTTAAAAGACTACACCCCCATGAACTAATGGCCCATGCCAAACAGCTGTGGGAAGACTGTTTTCCTGTGGGAGGGACTCACGTTGTAGCAGGTCAGGTGGGACTGCTATTCGTAAAAATTAAAACCACACTGGAAAAGTTCACAGAGAACTGTCTCCAGTGGGAAAGACCCCGTGGCAGAGCAAGAAACTCCCTAAGCAAACGGAAAAAATTTTTAGAAGTGATAAACGGACTAAAGATCACGTTTTGTCTCTCTGTGCTGTCAGTGGGTAATAGGGAGGGATTGGGAAAAAAAAGTGTTCTAAAGGTTTCTTTTAACTCTCATCACCCATTTTCTCATGACCCAATTTCTCATGACCCCACCAATCTTCTCGTTACTATTTAAGTTTGAACCTGTTTTACCCTTAAAATATTTTTCTCCTAATTGTTAGCTCAGCTCATGAGCCCATCAATCTTTCTTCCCTCTCCTTTGCTCAACTACAGCAGAGAAAAATGAGTGAATGTTCTTTTAATGCATGCCTGTCTCTCAGCCAGCATAAAACTACTACACAAGGACATCAGCTCCTTCACTGAATTATTTAAAATTGGAAAGTACTCCTTACCAGTGCTCTTTCTGATGATAACTGCTTTTGTTGTCTAATTTTATAGACTTTTAACTCTGCATCTTTTTCTTCAACCATTTTATCATATTCATTCTGTGTTAAAAAAAAAAAAAAAAAAAAAAAAAAAAAAAAAAAAAAACCAGCAACAAACTCAAACCATGTGACTAAATGTTGCCGTTATAGATCTACCCAGTCTTAAAACATCAGTCATTTTTTCAAAACAGGCTCTTCAGAAGATTCAGAAAGCACCAGGAACAAACACTGATGCTTCTGCAGAAACTGCAAACCAGAAAATGCTTGATGCAGTAATAGTTTGTGGACTGGCAGAGGGTGCTTTATTTCTATGCAGCAATATGTTTTCAGCACCTAAGAGCCAGCTGTGCTATTTTTATTAATGGTATCTGCTAAAGATATTGCTCAAGAGAGTAATAGAAAAGTAAACTGTGTCAAGCTAAACTTCTGACAGTCACTAAGTAATCTCCTCAGAGAAAGAGGCCAAACGGATACTGAAGAATTCTGCATTCAGATGGTATCAAAGGAAGCCTGAATAAAAAATAAAATAAATCCTAGAGGTTTAGATAAATGAAATTTATCTGCCCATAAGCAGGTTTTCAAAATCTTCTAAGTAATTTGATTTTAGATGATGAATGACAAGCATGTGTTCAGCTTCCTTTCCCCAGATTCAGACCTTTTTCTGGTTTGGAAAGATTATTAACATGGTGTCAACACATTACAAATCACAGCAATCAGTAAAATCTCTTACCTTGCACTTTTCCATAAGTGCCACCATCTCAGTTATCTTATGCTGTCATTGGATATCAGTTTCTCTCTGTATCATTGTTGCTTCATCATAAAGCAACTTCATCTTTTCCACCTGTTAGTAATAAATTGCATTTCATTCATAAACATAACAATACTTTTTTTTTTAAATCTTAGTTTAATTTCTTCTTTCTCCTGTGGGTGCAAAGGATGTAGTTCCACTGGGACATCATTTGCTTTTAAGATCCTTTTCAAATCTGACATTTTTTATGCAGATTGTTAAAATGGGCAAGATTAAAGGTACATTCCATGGCAAGCCAGTTCACTTCAAACCAAAAGGCCATTTCATGCATTCTGCTCTAACATTTCTTAGCATTTCCATTAAGAAATGTGTGGGCAGAAAAATACTATTATGGGAGAAGTTATAATATAATTTACCTATGCTGACTTTATACCAAGGGTAGAATTTCCTTTAACTACATCTTGAAAGGAAGAATTTTTAACTGGGTTCTTATTTCCAAAGGCATTCAAATACTGCAACTTAAGCACCTAATGTATTAAAGCTTTGCTCATAGGCATTTATGTTAATAAGACTGAAATGTAAGAGCAAGGACTCTGGTCAATAGAGCTACATAAAAACACTTAAAAATTAAATTGCAGTAAAAATTAACACCTCTCACCTCTTCATGAAGTTTATTTTCATTAATTTTTCTTGTTTCTATGTCTTTTTGATAGATGTCAACTGCTTCCTTATGTTACTTGTTCATATTTTCTATCTCTAACTGCAATTTATGCACCTTTTGAGAATGCAGAATTGCTGCTATTATTTGTTTTGAAATTAATATATTATGTTAATGATTTTTTTTCACCTCTTATTTTTGACTAGAATCACACTGTTACTTTTCAGGTATATGATTAAAGTGTTTTCTATTTAAAAGTCCAGCTTTTTTTTAATAAATAATTGGACCTTGGCCTGAAGTGAGTTAGGAAATACTCAAAGAAGCAATGGCAACAGCACAGTGGGGAAGACTGCCTTAAGCAGTCACCCTCAATGTTGTGAATTCCTTGGAAAAAAACCAAAATACAGATGGAGATTTTTTTTCCCTTTCTTGTAAATCTATTTAAGATTTTCACAGGTTTTATGGTATATTTTCCTCCCAGCTGTGCATTTTGTTTGCAGCTTTTCCTTTTAAATTTCTCATATGAATATCATCAAGAAAGTCCACTTCTTTCTTCAGGTCCAGTACCCAAAGCTGGACATGATATTCCCATCAGAGGGATTGCGACTGCAGAATACATTTAAAGAACAGCCTAAAGAGAGCAATACATATATGTCCTTTAAATGCTTTCCTGTTACTGTGAGTTTACTGAACCTTGTTAAGTCCATTATCAACAAAAGAAGAAAAAAAGGAAAAAAAACTGAGTAGAAACATAATTAATTGTGATGTGAAGTCCAACTCTTTTAAATGTTCAATAGTCAGTGCCCAATGATTAAAAATGGAAGCATCTTCTAAAAACTATGAGCTCATTCCTGCAAAATCTGTATCTGAGATCCATAAGCCATTTCAGGATGTATTTAACAAATATTATCATTAGTTACACTAGGACTTAAAAACACTCACCTCATCTTCTACATCATGTTATTTAAACCTACCTTCCCTTCATAAAGACTGGGTTTCTTGCTTTCTGCAGTAATTTTCTTTTTCAGCACCTTATTCTGTTGAAATAAAACAAAACAATCACCATACCTTAATAAATTAATACAATCATGCAATGGTTTAACTGTGTCAGAAATGTCAGAATCTTCAAAATTCCAGCTTTCATCAAGCAAGTAACTCTCCATTGTGCAGTTCAGGTTCCAGAACAATTCTCCAAACAAAAGAATGCTCAAATAATTACTGTGATGATACTGTTTCTTCATGAGCTTAAGAAAGGTTCCTCCTGAGCAATAACAGGGAATAACCAATGAGGTGCAGAATGGGAATTAAAGCTAAAATGCTGCTGATAGAAGGCGTGAAGATATCATGACAAAAAACACAAGTTACCTATTTTTACAGTGAAGTTACTACAATTTGTGCTAGTGCAGAGTTCTTTTCTACTAGTGGTAACTGAGATAGGTCCTTGTTGCAAGTACATAAATAATACTATGTACTAAATGCATAAAGTACAAGTTTATTAAAGATACTGGGTTTGTAACTGCTTTTTTCAAATTAAGGCTAATATAACAAATCAAGTGATTCCAAAGTTGACTCCTTAATTTGCTCAGAGTTAGGATAAGAAAGGAAAATTTTTGAATTCCATAGTTGTATCTAAATATATCACAGCTGAAAAAAATGGCTGAAAAGTCATCCCAAAATACCATGTGCTTATGTATTTGTGACTTCTAAAATCTCTACACACCTCCTGCTGCAACTCTTCAATGCATTTGGTTTTATTTTCCACCTCTTTCTTTAGATTTTTCATCTGAAAGAGATATTTCAAACATTAATTAGTAAGTCCTAAAGATGACTCCCTGTGTTAGCAATTCCTGTCAACGTTCTCAAGCATACACTTGCGCCAGTCTGGTTTATTCCAATGGGACTGAAACACAAGACATGATAGAACGATCGGAGTTTTAGCCATGAAGTACTACACGATGCTAATTAATAGCAGTGAACCAGTTCCTTAGTGGTTAGAGAATTAAGAAAGAAGAAGGAAAAAAACCCAAGAAACACAGCATCTTCACAATTTAAAAAATACACTTAATGAAGTTCCCTACAATTCACAAAAAAAAAAGAATTTTCCCAATTATTTTCTAGAATCTTCAACTGCTTTTCCTTTCTTGAAATTTCATTTTCAATATTCTTAACCTGAAATTACAATTGTAAATCTTTAACTTTTATGATAAAATTCTGAAATCCATTCTAGTGCTAAAACCCCAGATTGCTTTGAAACTATAGAAAGAAAGTAAAAATATTTGAATTTAACCTAAAACTCACATTACATATAAAAAGCTAATCCAGAGCCCATCTGTCACTCAGTGGGTATATAAAAAAAACAGAAAAGCAGGTTTTCTGTTTGCCTGAAATAAACCAAATCTTTACTATCAACTTCCAAGCAAAGAGTAAACATCCCAATGATTGTGTGTATGTCATAAAATAATAGTGTTCAGCATGTGGACTGTTACAATTAGCAGCAGCTGTGAAAGAAGAAAGCATCTGTCAGAGATCACATCCCCCAGGCAGAGCTTTACAGAAAAAATCCCAACAAACATTTTACATTTAGATTCTGTCCTACAGGTTACATATTTTCATAACCTACAATGTGACGTACGTTTTCTTCTCTTTCATCCAGTTTACTTTTAATCTCTTCACTTGTCTTTGCCATTTTCTCCTTCAAAGACTCCAGTTCGTTTCTAAGGGCCAAATTAACAAGCATTAGTAAATGTTTACTTATTACCTTTAACTTCTTTTCAGTGCTGCTAATAAACCCGTATTTTATGTCCCAAAAAGAGCTGCTAATGTTGATGGGAAGTTCATAAGCTGCTCAATGAAAATGTTCTTAAAATGAAGCAACATGCCTAGTAAGTTAATATGTGAACCATTTATACTTTTTTTAAATGGGAAAAGATGTTGCACCTAACCTAAGGAAAATACATCCTAGCCCGGAATATTTTAATGCAGCTAGCTATGAAACATGGGAGAGGGCCTGTCTATGGAATTGATGGTACAGAGACTCCTGCAGAGAGGAATCCTTATCCAGTTCTGCCTTGTCCCATTTAATCCATAGCCTTGAACTTCCATTTTCATTTCCTTCACACCTAAGATTCTAATGCAAACCAGGACAGATCCTTCTATGTAATACAAAAAGACAGCAAACACTGCTCCTGTAGCAATAGGTATTTCTAATCTGAGAAAATTTCTACTTGGACCACAGCAATACTGAATAGTTTCTGTTTAGCCATATAATCTAGGAAAACATCAATCAAAAAAATCCCAGAAAGGAGCATATGAACACAACTATTTGAGTCTACTTCATTTAACAGCACCAGATATTAATACTTGTTTTTGCTTGCCTTAGCTGGCCATTTGTCTCTTCTAGGTTTTCAACTAACTGCTTTGTATTTTCTTCTTTTTTTGTTACTATCTTAAATAAAGACCCATGTCAGCAAAGAAATAAAATTCAAAGTGACTTCTTAAAAAATTCAAACACATCCCAAACACACTGACCTGCCTTATTCACGAGTATAAATACACTTCCTTTCCAATTCAAACACAAAAAATTGCTCAGACACTCTACAGAACCATGTCATGTTGCAGCTTATCATCAGATTTGTAAAATGGAGTATTGCCCTTTGAAAATAGCTGGGAGTTTACAACTTGCCTCTTGTTTTTCTTGTAGTTTCTTGAGTTCTGCAGCCACACTATTGTTCTCTTGTGCTATTTCTTCTTTCTCTAGTGAGAGCTTATTGAGATGTACTGTTAGTTGTTCATTCTTTAACCTAATTTAAAACACATGGCCAAGAGGAATAAGATGCATTTTAAAATCTCCTTTTAAATTAAATATACCCATTATCAAGTGTTACTCCATGCTGAAAAAGTCCAGGCCTCTATCTACAAATATAAGCTTTGCAGCAAAGTCACTGTGAAATAAAAAGGTGACAGAAGAAGGAAAGAAAACCAGAGTCAACTTTTATATATAAATATAAGTAGTAAAGATGATGTAGTTCAAAGCAGGATTAACAATGAGTTCAGAAAACTTTCTCTTCTTGTTAACTAAGCCAAAAAGATATGGAACAACTACGTATTCCACAGAATACATACAAATAGAGAAAATGTAATTTACAAATGTAAATATATAATTAATATTGTTCTGTGTGGTTCAAAATTCTCATTAAAAACCAATCATCATTCATTTCACTGTGTATTAAAGTAACTTCTATATAACACACAAAAAAAAATTAAATACTGTATTTTGAAAATGGTCATATGCGTTTTGTTCAAGATCTGTTTTCAGAGTTAAATGCTGGTTTTAATAATCTTGTTCCTTTTCAGCTGTACTAGTCAGCTGTACTTTCGAATCATGGATTTCTTTCTGCAAAAGGAGAAGGAAGAGTTTTGAGGATACATGTGTAAACTACAACTCATGGAGATTATCAGAGATGAACTAACAGCACAAGGCTTTCAGAAGAACCAAACATCCATGGCATGGATTATCCAGACTGTATCTTTATAGATCTCTGGTGGAATATGGAAGTGGTGTGAGATAGGGAATTCTGACACCAGTGCTGCACATGTTCCCCTGCTGTGAGTTTAATTACCTAGTCTGCAAAACTACTAAAATTAGATTCCTTGGACATGATTTTAAATAAAATTTAAAATCACTTCAGACTTCATAAGCTTTTACATTCATCTAAATAAAAAAGAAAAAAGAAAAAAAAAATCAGAGAATTACAGTTCTATACAACAGAAGAGAAAGGCAATCAGCAGGGCTGTGTCTTCATCTTTAGTACAGCTACTGTAGGAGTGCAGGGGGCAACAGTCAGGCTCCTCTGTACAGGAGGATAGAGGATCTCCTGCTGTCACTGTTACCAGCAGAGCAGTTCAGGGTGTTCACACCCTGCTCTGTGTGCTATTTCTTATGTACTTGTGTACAAGCTACGATGTGTAACTTCACTATTTATAAAAACATGCTACTATTGCCCTACCTCAGACCTCTCTGATTTGGAGAGCATTTTCATTTCTCTCTCTGCAAATTTTCTACAGTAGCCTCAAGATCCTTCTTCAGTAAAAGTCCTCCAGTTTGCCCATTTTAGAAAATTAGTGAAACTCAGTTCAAAACACTCAATTCACAGATCATAACAAGCAGACATGGTAAAATGAACACCTGATTTCCCACTGCCTTCACTTTAGTTGATACACTTTCTTGTTAGACTTGTAAATATAAAATCATAATCAAAATAAACTTGAGTGTTCTTCATATAGCTTAGACCTCTGTGACAGAAAATGGGTCTGTGTCACAGTACAGTAGGGTTCACAGAGGCCAGAGCTAATTACCTTCCTATAAGTAAGAAAAAGATGGGAAAACTTTATATCCAGAGGGAGTGGCATTTGAATAGACATGAACAAAGAAAGAAATGACAAAAAAACTTGACAAGGAAACGCAAAACATGGGAGACAAGTAAAACTGAAAATACAGCAGAGGAGAAAAAACAAAACACAGGAGACAAGAAAAACAGTGACAATGAAAAAGTTCTTCAAAGAAAACACTGAAACTGAAACTGTGTGTGAGAAAGTTTAGTAGAAATGTTAAGGAAGAGTACAGAGTGTTTATTTGTGGCATTTAAGATACTGACAAAGCAAGAGGAATTTCCTATGAAGGACAAATGCCATGAGATTAAAAAATTAACATTTACCAGAGTTTTTGACAGTTCTTCAAGTTGCACTTCTTTGTCACATTTTACTTTAGTCATCTCTTCTACAGCACATGTAATGTAAAATGAATGGAACAGAAATAATTTTTCATATTTAGCAGGCAATATAAAACATTTACCCTTTGGCAATACCCAGTTCTCAAAACTTGTTGTATTAAGCTCAGAAGCTGTAAAGCCAATTTATGGCTTAATCTAAATGTAGACTTCAAAAAATGATTAAGAAAGACATTAGCAAATCTGTATCTGAAGAGAAACTAATTATTTATCTTTAATAAAATTCAGAGTCTATTATGTTTTCCACAATTATGGAATAAATAAAACATGAACTGTAACCATGGTCTGTAAGACCAGAGTATTCTCCAAGTAACGATGCACCTGCAATGTTCCAGGGAAAAAAAAAAAAAAAAATCTGAACTGCTGAAGGTATCACATGGATATGCTGAAAAAGGAACCAGTTATTCCTAACTTCCAAATGTTTTCTATGTGCACATTCACAGTACTGGTATTTTTTGCAAGTACTCAACACCAAGGTCGTGTTTGGCGTGGAATTGTCACGGGTCTCATCTTGCCTCATTCTTGACAAGAATTAGCAGTTCACTTTTGAACACTTCTCTACAGATGCCCTCAACGTGGATAAAGACATCCAATTACATTTCTCATCTGTCAGATTGTTATAAACAAGTTCTATTTAAATGATCTGTGTTTTAGTTACTTAATTGTTAAAATTCCATTAAGGTTGTTAATGCTTGTTCTGTTTAAAGAACTTGCCTTATCCCTGTTTTAATATGGATTAATCATCTTATTTAGTTCTGTTTGTTAATTAAGAGTTTACTTTGTTACCTGTATATCTCTGCTCCCATTCGTTGGATAGCATCTGAATATGCAAATAAAAAGAACACTGGAATTCTGGGAACTACTCAAGAGCAAAGGACTCTTAAAGCAGAGAACCAAAGGGGAATCCAGGACTGAAATAGGACCTCTAAACCAGAACAAAAGTAAAACTGTCCGCTGAGGCAGCTTTATTTGGTCGCCGTGACCTGGGGGGAGTTCCCCATCACTGGATGACTCCTGGTTAACAAACTGAAAATTACTCCCCAGCAAGGGAAAGCGTGCGAGGGGGGGAGTCCCAGCTTCACTGTGAAGCGAAGCTGTTTGTACCTCCTCCTCTGCATTGCCAACGGTGTAAGCAGGGAGCAGGTGCAGCTCCTCAAGCTCTTCCCCAGAGCTGGGCTTTCTCATAAAGGCATAAAAAGGAGCAAGTCGCCTGGCCCTTGATGTTTTTCTCCATAACATTTTTGGGGACTCGTCCAGGATCTGGCCACGCCTGAAGAAGGACCAAAGATGGGACAACCTCTCGACCTTCGGACCTCCGAGACACCTGGCGAAGTGGGAGCAGCCTGGGACCAGCAACAAGGAGGAGCGCCGGAGGGTAAGCATTCCGGCAGCTGGTAAAGGAGACGTGTGAGTGGGAGTGTGAGAGAGTCGGGGGCTGGCGGCTTGGACCCCCGGAACTGAGTGTGGACCCCTCAGTACCGCGGTTTCAGACCCCCGCGAGGGGGCCAGCCAGGAAAAGGGGGAAGCGAAAGAAACTAGTGAGTGAGGCGTCTCCTTAGGGGTAGAACGACCGCCCCCCCGGGCGTGCAGGGGAAAACAGAGTGTGAGTGGCACGCACTGGGGGCAAGTCCCCCCCCATAAGGGCTAGAGTAGCCTAGGAGGGGTTAGAATCCCTGGAGGGGCGGGAAATCCCTACCAGGGTTGATGGGGTGTCCCCAGACACTGCGGGTGCTGAGAACTCATGAGAGTCCCTGCTTCCCAGGACTGAGCCAGACACACCGGAGAGGGTGTGCTGCCGCGGTCTCAGGGAGGAGGCCGTAAACCAATAGCCCGAGGACACCGGGGTGGGGAGTCAGCTTGGAGGCAAGGCGGGCATCCTGCACACACACACTCATCCCTCTTGCCGAGGCTGCTTCACTGGGGAGAAGTAGTCAAGCCAGTCCTCGTGGAAGGCAAAGGGGTCGGGCCCTGCTCGGGTTGATCCTTGGAAACAAGGAAGGGATACCCCCCCAGGTAACCTGTGCGGGGTCTTGACCTCTTACCTCTGTTTCAAAAAGTGAAGAGGGGAACGGTACTAGTGACAGGGCAGTCTAGTCCGGGGTTCGGACTGAAGGTGTCCGGCCCGGCGGGGGCTCAGGCGTGGGAAGGCCCTGAGGCCCGGAAGGGGATGCCAGTACTAGGGACCCTGTCGTGCGCCACAAAGCGTGTCCAGAGTCTCAGGGGTGAGGCAAGGCGCGGGGGTACATAGGAGGTGAGGTCATTAGGACTCACCTCAAAGGGGTCAGAAGAGAGTCTGCGCCCCTGGCGTGAGTAAAGTGTGAGCATCCAAGAAAGTGAAGAAAGTTGTGGAAAGTGAGTAGAA
The DNA here is from genome assembly GCA_025960845.1 of Tachycineta bicolor. NCBI lineage: Eukaryota > Metazoa > Chordata > Aves > Passeriformes > Hirundinidae > Tachycineta > Tachycineta bicolor. The sequence goes on along the minus strand of JANEHK010000335.1, from coordinate 20,504 downwards.
AGAGAGAATTTGTTCCCTAAATGAAAGCAGAAGTGTAGGAAAGAGTAGAAAAGCATAAACTTCAGAAGTTTTATGTTGAAGTGTTCAAGAATTAAGTCGAGGGATTTGAAATAGAGTGAGAAAAGCTGAAGAAATTTTTTGCTTAAAAACCTGTGTTTCCCGTCAGTGGAAGGCACCTTTGAAAATTTTAATTTTCAGTCTAAAGAAAATGGGACAATGTACTTGTAGGAAGAAATCCCAAAAGGAAAATAACAGAGGGAAGAGTATTCCACATGGTAGTCCTTAGAACAACTTTTAGCTAAATGGGATTCTTTAGAAACCATGAAAGGACTAGATCAAGTTAAAATGGTGTTTTATTGCACAGAAGTCTGGCCAAAATTAAAATTACCAGGAGAGTGGCCATGGTTTGGAACACATGATGAGTGGATGTGCTATCAGTGAAATCAGTACCTAAGAACTCAGGAAGATCCAGACGTAAACCAGTTAGCCTATGCTGCTTGTTGGCAAAAGAGAGTCACGAGTAGAGAGAATATAAAAGTCTGGAAATTAAAAGGAAAAAAGTGTGAAATAAAGGAAGAGAAAGAAGAAAGAAAAGAAACTAATCAAAGATGGGACCCTCTAGACCATTTACCATCTCCAATTTACCCACAAGTGCCCCAAGTCCCTCCAAATCCTGTCCCAATTCCCCTACTAACTTCCCCGAGTCAAACTCCAACTCCTTCAGAACCCTCTCCTCCTCTTCCCCCAGTGGTTCCATCATCACTCCTCCTTAACACCTCTCCTCCCCAGTCCTTAGTTGTGGATATTGTTTTTCCCTCCGCTGTTGCTGTGGACTCCAGGACGGTGTATGTAAATGAGAGATCTCTGCAGTTAGGTTTTAGAAGATTGGGTTTATTGTAAGGGATGTAAGGCCTTGCTCTGAGCTGCCAGGCGCAGCTCGTGTCACGGCCAAGGAGGTGGGGGAAGGGCAAGGGTAGGGAATGGTGGGGAGCAAAGAGAGAGGTAAAGAGAGGTAAAAAGCAAAAGAGCAAAAGAGAGGTGAAAAGCAAAAGAGCAAAAGAGGCCGACCCACCTTCAGAGCCCCCTGATAAGGGGTCTCGAGGTGGGTCGGAACAGGATCTGTGCCAATGGGCTTACAGATACCTGATACTTTAGGGGAGGGGTACAGGTGTGGGATGAACCATTGGGGGGTGTGACAGAACATTCCATTTGACCTGGGTCTGGTGACCTTCAGCAGGTCACACAACTGTTTTCTTATACATCCAGTATCCAATACATCTCAAACATCAAAACTTACTTTCAATTCTATCTCACCTACATGTCCCATATTCCCAGAATATAGGCAATCATATTTATAGGGTTTTTTGGCCTCATCCTCCCCAACACTTAGTACCTTCTCCCTCTACTCTCCCAACAGCCCCTTTGCCACCTCCTTCCAATACTGTCCTTCTGTCGCCGAGACACAAAGCAATAACACACAGACGAGAGATTTTCGCAGGGCAGAGGTTCTTCCAGCTTCTCCTCCGAGCCCGGAGAAAGAAGAAGAAGACCTTTTTGTTTATTCTTTACTTTTTTATACGTTTGTGGATCTGGCAGAAGATTGGCTTTTTGGGTTTCCACCCCTCATCCTCAGTGGCCAGACCCACTGTCAGTTACAGTTGTTTTTCAGGTTAGAAATATGCAAACAAAGGACAAAGAATGAGAAACAAAGGGTTTGTTTATGTTACATCTATGGGAAAAGTAGAAAACTGCTCCTAATATTGTACAGTAACGAAAAGATCTGACTCCATTATGAATTTCAAGAAGGCTAATAAGAAAGCTCAGAAAAACCAGGGTAACAGTCCTTCCTCAGTAGTTATTAGCCTCCTCCCTCCATCCCTTAACAACCCCAATTAAACCTTCCTCGAGCCCAAATCAAAGTCAAGGTTCTTTAGCCCCAGTTATAACCCCTTCAGTTTCCCAAAACACAACCTCTTCCCTAGTCCCCCTTCCTCCCACAGTACCATCCTCTGTTTCTACCCCTACAGATTTTACTACCTTCCCAGCACCTACAGGAATTCCCCTGCCACCCCCTAATTGGGAGTTAACCAAAACCCCTACAGACTCCCATGAGTCATCCGGTTCCCCTGGAAATCCCCAGGAATTTCTAACCCAGACAGTGTTATCAGTTAATAATATAAGTGAAGGACCCTATTGTAACACCAGGTCAAAAGCCTTAAAGCCAGAAAGCCTTTTTCCCCTCAGGGAAGTGCCTATGGGAGGAGTGATTGGAGGAGTGGGATTTGTAAATGCCCCATTAACAGCCTCTGAGGTAAGAGGATTTAAGAAAGAGCTAGGAAATTTAGTTGAAGATCCCATAGGTATTGCCACACAGGTAGACCAATTCCTTGGACCCAGTGTTTATACCTGGGGAGAGTTGAATTCTATATTAAACATCTTGTTCTCCCCTGAGGAAATACGAATGATCAGAACAGCAAGTATCAGAATCTGGGAAAGGGAAAATAGGTTGGGGCCACCTGGAGATCATAAATTACCGATAACTGACCCAGGGTGGGACCCAAATCGAGAAGAAGAAAGACAAAATATGAGAGACTATAGGTCCATGATATTAAGAGGTATAAAAGAATCTGTCCCCAGAGGGAATAATACTAAATTAGCTTTTGATGGGTCCCAAGAAAAAGATGAGACTCCTGCCACTTGGCTAAATCGATTAAAAAGAAATTTTCAATTATATTAAAGGAGAGACCCTGATAGTCCTGAGGGACAAGTAATTCTAAAAGTGCAGTCTGTAACAAAGTCATGGCCAGATATACGGAGAAAATTAGAAAAAAATGAAGATTGGCAGGAGAAAAGTATTAATGAATTATTAAAAGAAGCCTTAAGAGTTTACCTGAGGAGAGAAGAAGAAAAAGCTAGAGCCAAGGCTCGCATTATGGTAGCTGTAGCAAGAGAAAGTACTGGAGGAGCAGAAAACCAGAGAAACTCCTTGGAATCTAGTGAGGGAGGACCAAGACCCTCATTTAAAGAACCAAAGTCACCCATAGTACCACCGTGGGTAAATTTCAAAAGAAGTAACCCAAGAGAGAACAGAACTTGTTATTACTGTGGTGAAATAGGGCATTTAAAAAGGGATTGTAAGAAATTATCACTTGATTAAGCTATTGCAAGGGAGAAAGATGCCCTGGAGAGGGTGCTGAAAGAGGAGGATTAGGGGTGTCAGAGGCTCTATAAAATAGGGGACCCAATAGAACAACAAGATGAGCCTCTAGTAAACTTTGATGTGGGGCCCCAAAGTGAAGAATATGAATTCCTAGTAGACACAGGAGCTGATAGATCAAGTTTAAGGAAATTACCAACACGGGTAACAATCGGGACAAAAACTTGTGAAGTGTTAGGGGCTGAAGGGAGGCCCTTTCGAGCATTAATAATTGAAGGAGTAGAGATAAAAGGGAACTCAAAGCACTGTGTAGCTGATTTTCTTTATTTACCACATACAGAAACCAATTTACTAGGCAGAGACTTACAAGTGCAGCTCGGGGTAGGAGTTATCCGAAAAGATGGAAAAATGGTTGTGCATATCATGAAACTGACCCACGGGGATATACAAGAGATACATCCAGAAGTGTGGGCTACAGAAGGAAAATATGGGTGCTTAGATATCCCTCCCATTAAGATAGAAATGCAAAAAGATATCCCCGCCATCAGAGTTAAGCAATACCCAATGTCACCAGAAGGAAAGTGTGGGAGATTAGGGACAGGCGGTCGGAAGATATCAGTTGTACGGGCAGACAGAACCCCTCCCTCAGTACCTAGTTGCTTAGTGTCCCTGATAAGGTAAGCAACACGTAACTTGTAACGTAAGCAGACGGATGTGATGTAGCAAACAGAGGTTTTATAACTCCATGTAACCAGTTAATAAAGGCCATTAGCCGTCCACCACGTTGGTGTCTGTGAGCTGATGGACCGAGCAGCCTGGCTGTGGCTGCCGTGTCGTTCCTGAACCAGGTCGCTACACCTCAGCCGGAGGTAGCAAGTGGTGCCGAAACCCCTGGGAGTCGCCTGGGAGATCGGGAGTCGCCTGGACGGGTGAACGACGGCCAAGCGGCGGGCCAGCTCAGCGGGAGGGACGCCTCCGGACCCACGCAGAGGATGGAAGCTCTTGTGAAGGTCGTTTCTCAGATTCATAAGCAATGGGGGATTGATTGTAAAGCAAAAGATTTTACCCTCGCAGTGACGAGGCTTTTGCAACTTAGTATTATTGATCGTCCGGTGGATATCCTCCACCCAGATGTTTGGGATCAATGCACTAAGGCTCTTGCCAACAACACAATGTCTTCTGGCTCAGGGAAAAATCTTAAGGCATGGGGAAGGGTCGTGGAAGCCTTACAGAAGGCTCTGCATGAGCAAGAAACCTGGAAAGCTGCCCGAAATTGTTTAAAGATTTCTCCTCAATTGGGTATAGCGGCAGCGATGCAAACTTTCTCAGAGGGAACTGTTGTTGAGAATTTTCAGAGTTTAAAAAATATAGTCTGAAGGTTAGTGATAATGTTCAGAGTGTTGATGGGGTTGGTTCTGCCGAGTGCAGAGGCTCAGAGGAGCAAGGGCTCGCTTCAGAGCCTCCAAACTCAAGGTCACTCGCTGAAGGGATCAAACAGATGCAGTCAATTTACAATAGTCTAGCTGAAGAAGCTAGGAATGCTGGAAAATGGGGGAGGGACCGCCACCTTATGTGCCTCAAGATAGCACTGAATCCAAGAGGGAAAGCAGGGCAGAAAACAAAGAAGGTCATTTAGATAGTGGGCTCGTTGCCAATGAAACCAAAGAGAGCCTGTTTGCTAATGAGCAGAAAAAGGGAAAAGAGCTCAAAGAGATAACTGAAGCTCATCTTTGCCAAAAAGCACGTTTTTCTAAGGCGAGACGCTCCCACAGCAGGAGGCGGGGGGAGCACAGGTGCAAGGAGTGGCTCAGCCCTGAGGGAAAGGGGCGGGGGCCCAGAGGGAAGGAGTGGCCCAGCCCTGAGGGAAAGGGGCGGGGGCCCAGAGGGAAGGAGAGGCTGCACCCTGAGAGAAAGGGGCAGGGGCCGAGAGGGAAGGGACGGCCCAGCCCTGAGGGAAAGGGGAGGGGTCGGAGCCCGACCCAAAAGCTCCGGAGCCCGGAGGCAGCCAGTCAGTCGACTTCCGGCTCGCAATCGGACTCCAGCTGGGACCGGCACAGCCAGTCCTCTGCTGCCAGCTCTGGCTCCAGCTCCGGCGCCGACAAAGAAGAAGTAACAGTATATAAAATCAGTAACAACAATGTTTCTACTTGGGTTGAGGGGAAGTCAGAAAAAGAAGGAACTCCCCTCACAGACTGGAGGAAGATACAGATGGCATGTGCTAACTGGAATTCATCAGCCAAGCTAGCTTTTCCAGTCTGATTAGGGGGGGCAGGCGGAAACCAGAGAACGTACTCACCGGTAAATCCTAAGGATATACAAGCAATTGTTAAAGCAATCACTGACAGAGGGATCAATTCACCTATGGTTTCTACTCTCGTTGATGGTGTTTTTGGAGGGGATGACATGCTCCCATTTGACATAAAGCAAACCTGCAGACTGATTTTTGATGGGGCAGGGATGATTGTTTTTAAACAAGAGTGGGAGGAAAATTGTGCAAAGCAACTAGCTCGGGTCACTGGTCCAGATCATCCGCTACACGGCTCCAGCCTGCAGCGGCTCATGGGCACAGACCCACCCATGATCACCCCCCAGGCACAGCCAACTTAGCCAAAAGAGTGGTAAGTAGGCAGTCCCATTTGTACCAGGAATGTGGATTTGTCAACAATCTAGAATAACCCCCTGTGTGTACCTTGGTAAATTCATTAACCTTGCTGACTTTTGTGTCCAAGTTCTGATTGTTCCTAGAGTCTTGTATCACCAAGAAGAAGAAATGTATCGCTTTTTAGAAGAAACCATCCAGCTCCGAAAAAGAGAAGTAATAACAGGTATAACCATTGCAATGCTCCTTGGCCTAGGAGCTGCCGGTACAGCCACAGGTGTTTCAGCTCTCGTGACCCAACACCAAGGACTTTCTCAGCTGCAAATGACAATTGACGAAGACTTACTGAGAATTGAAAAATCCGTCTCCTCGCTGGAGGAAGTTGTCCTGCAGAATAGGCGAGGACTGGACCTCCTGCTCATGCAGCAAGGAGGCCTGTGTGCCGCCTTGAGAGAAGAATGCTGTTTTTATGCAGACCATACTGGAGTCGTGCGAGACTCCATGGCTGAACTGAGAGAAAGACTGGCCCAGAGAAAGAGAGAGAGAGAGAGGCCCAACGAGGATGGTTTGAGTCATGGTTCAACCAGTCACCATGGCTGGCCACCCTTGTTTCCACCCTGATAGGCCCTCTCACCATGATACTCTTGGTATTGATTTTTGGGCCTTGCATTTTGAACAAGTTAGTGTCATTTGTTAGAAGCCGTTTAGAGAAAGTCGACATCCTATTTGTCAAACGCCTGCAATTACCATAAAGTGCGCTCGTTACTAACATTTTATACCACTTTTGTATCCTATTATACTAACTTTAAGAGCTTTTTGCATTTTTATGACATTTATATTTTTACAACATTTATACTTTTATACTTTTATAGTTTTTAACTTAGTCATGGAAGGGGGGGGAAATGTGGGAGATTAGGGACAGGCGGTCGGAAGATATCGGTTGTACGGGCAGACAGAACCCCTCCCTCAGTACCTAGTTGCTTAGTGTCCCTGATAAGGTAAGCAACACGTAACTTGTAACGTAAGCAGACGGATGTGATGTAGCAAACAGAGGTTTTATAACTCCATGTAACCAGTTAATAAAGGCCATTAGCCATCCACCACACTGGTATCTGTGAGCTGATGGACCGAGCAGCCTGTGTGTGGCTGCCGTGTCGTTCCTGAACCAGGTCACTACACCTCAGCGGAGGTAGCAGGAAAGAAAGGGCTAGCTTCAGTAATTGAGCATCTTTTAAAGGAAAATATCCTAGAACCCTGTATGTCCCCTCATAACACCCCTATATTAGCCGTAAGGAAAGATGAGGGAAAGTTTAGATTAGTCCAGAATTTGAGAGAAATAAATAAAAGAACTATTGCTCGACAGCCAGTAGTACCTAACCCCTATACCTTGCTGAGTAAAATTCCAAGAGCGCATACCTGGTTCACAGCGATAGACTTAAAGGATGCTTTTTGGGCATGTCCCCTAGCAGAAGAGTGTAGGGATTGGTTCGCCTTTGAATGGGAACATCCAGACGGGGAAAGGAAACAACAGTTAAGGTGGACCCTGTTACCACAGGGATATATGGAATCGCCAAATATTTTCGGACAGGACCTATGGACATTACTAGAACAGTTTAGTCCCAAAGAAGGAGTTCAAATTTTGCAATACGTGGATGATTTATTAATATCAGGGGAGACAGAGAAAGAAGTTAGAGATGTAAGTATACAACTTTTAAACCGTTTTGGAGAAAAAGGGTTAAAAGTATCTCAAAGTAAACTACAGTTTGTCGAAACTGAGGTCACTTATTTAGGACACAGAATTGGAAAAGGGAGTAAAAGGTTAAGCCGTACAAGAATTTCAGGAATAGTATCTACACCACCTCCAAAAACTAAGAGAGACATACAGAAACTTCTAGGCCTGTTCGGATACTGCAAGCACTGGATAGATAAGTACACTCAAGGGGTCAAATTTCTTTATGATAAATTAATAGACCAGGAACCAATGAATTGGACAGAGAGTGACAAAAAGCAGCTACAGGATCTAAAAGAGAAATTATCCTCAGCACCAATTTTAAGCTTACCAGATCTTAAACAGGAGTTTGATTTGTTTGTAAACACCAAGGAAGGGAGAGCATATGGAGTTTTAACCCAAGAATGGGGAGGATACCAAAAACCTGTGGCATTTCTATCAAAACTACTAGAGCCAGTGGCCAGGGGATGGCCAGCTTGCCTCCAAGCAGTCGAAGCTGCAGCTATTTTGATAGAAGAGGCTGAAAAGTTAACATTACATGGAAAGATAAAGATACATACTCCACATGGTTTGAAAACCATTTTAAGCCAAAGAGCTCAAAAGTGGCTTACACACAGATTCCAGAACCCTAAAATATGAAATTATACTCATAAATACAGATAACCTAGAACTAACAACATCAAAAAGCTTAAATCCAGCCCAATTTCTCTCTGGCGAGCCCACTGAAGAGATAGAACACCATTGCCTAGAACTCATTGATATGCAGACAAAAGTAAGAGAAGATTTAGAAGACAAACCCCTTCCATATGGGAGAGTGTTGTTCACAGATGGGTCATCCCGAGTGGTGGAAGGGAAAAGAACATCCAGATACTCTGTGATTGAGGGAGAGAAAATGAAAGTCTTAGAAAAGGGAAAGTTACCAAGCAATTGGCCAGCACAGTGCTGTGAAATATATGCACTAAAGAGAGGGCTAGACTTAAAGATGACCGAGGGACCCTTTACAGAGACTCTAGATATGCCTTTGGTATCGTGCACACATTTGGGAAAATTTGAGAAGGACGGGGATATTTAAATTCAAAAGGGAAAAACGTAATACACACAGAATTAATAAAGTCAGTGTTAAAATCTTTACAAAAACCAGTAGAAATTGCAGTAGTTCAAATAAAAGGGCATCAAAAGGGAGATATGCCCGAGATAAGGGGAAACCAGTTAGCTGATAAAACAGCCAGAGATGAAGCTTTAGAACCAGTAAAAATCCTTAAGTTTGAGAAAATACCAAGAAAAGAATAAGAAGGGATAGAGCAGGTGTTTAGTGAAAAAGAGCAGAAAGCAATAAAAGAATGAGGATTACACCAGGGGGAACACGGAGTGTGGTTAACAGCTGACGGAAATTCTTAAATAAAGCCATAGCCAGAAAAATACTTACAGAAATACATAAATTAACCCACTGGGGAACCCAGGGGTTATGTGACCATTTCCTAAGGGAAAACCTATGTATTGGAGTACACGAATTAGCAAAAGCAGTTACTCAAGGATGTATATTATGTCAGAAAATAAATCAAAAAGTGATGAGGAAGACTGAGCCTGGAGGGAAGGAGTTAGCCTCAAGGCCCTTCCAGAACGTGCAAATTGATTTTACTGAGATGCCCCCTGTTCAAGGGTACAAACACTTGTACCCATTGGGTAGAGGCATTCCCTACAAAAAGGGAAATAGCAGAAGTAGTAACAAAAATCATATTAGAAGATATCCTCCCTCGGTATGGGCTGATAAAAAATATTGATTCAGATAGAGGGCCACATTTCACAGCACAACGTGTAACACAAGCCTTAGGGATAAAATGGAGGTTACGCACCCCATGGCATCCCCAAAGCTCAGGCAGAGTAGAAAGGATGAACAAGACCATTAAGAATGTACTAACTAAACTAATAGCAGGAACTCAACTAAATTGGCTTAAATGCTTACCCCTAGCATTATTACAAATCAGAACACAGCCACGAGCAGATCTAGGAGTGTCACCATATGAAATGTTATTTGGGCTTCCCTTTTTATTATCTCCTTATAGTTCTAAAGACTACCTGGAAGGAGAGGAAGTCACTAGAAAATATCAAAAAACCATTGGACAAACCCTAGAAAATCTCAGAAAGAAAGGCTATCTTCCTCAAACTTCCCCTTTGGATGCAAATGTGCATAATATCAATCCTGGAGACTGGGTATTGATCAAAACGTGGACTAATACCCCACTGACCCCAAAGTTTGAAGGTCCCTACCAAGTACTGTTAACAACTCACACAGCAGTGCGCACTAAAGAAAAAGGATGGACCCACATCACCAGAGTTAAAGGGCCAGTACCCCCTCCTGGAGAGAACCCGAGTTCAGCACCCTCACCGGATGAAACCGAGTGGACAGTAACACCACACCAGAAAGACTTGAAATTAACCTTTAAAAAGAAATAAGAGATAACAGAGACTGTGAAAACCTTTTGTTTCAGTTGTGTCTCCCATAATCAACGAACTCAAAAAAGGGGGGGGGAAGCACAATAAGGGTTAATTTATGTAAACCAAAGTCAGTTTTTGTAACTAGCAATTTAGATATGTTTAAGTAGTAGATATATTAAAAAAAGGTATAAGGGGTTTTTTTGGTATTAATTTTACATATAGTTTAAGATTTATAAGTAAGAATTTAAGTTTAAGGTGTTTTTTTTTTTAAATGTTAATTTTTAAATTGTAAGTTTTTTGAATAGCAATTTAAATAAGTTTAAGTAATAGAAAAAAGTATAAGAGGTTTTTTATTAAGTTTAAGTATTGTTTAGGTTTTATAAACAGTGATTTAAATAAGTTTACCAGCTACATGGGCACAGGATGGGCCCTGGGGGTATCACACTCCAATCTACATGTTAAATAGAATCATTAGGCTCCAGGCTGTCCTAGAAATGGTATCTAACAGAACAGCTCTCGCATTAGACCACAACAGTGACCAACTAACACAAACAAGAACTGTAAGATACCAAATACGTCTTGCTGTAGACTACCTTTTAGCAGATGAAGGAGGAATCTGTGGTAAGTTTAATTCGTCTGAATGTTGTTTAGAAATTGATCATAAAAGCACAGTAATTAAAAACATCTCAAAAGAAATCAGAAAGCTGGCCTATGTGGGAAATCAAGAGTGGACTCCTCTAATGGACGCCAACTGGTGGAATAGTTTTTGGTCATTTAAGGGGGATTGGTGGAAGAAAGCTGGGTTTATGATGATTTGCTCAATCACCAGGTTAATGTTCTTACCCTGTCTAATCCCATGTCTAATTCGAACAATCACCTCCACAGTCCAAGCCAGTATCCAGATCCCTAAAGCAACCAGTCAAAAACAGACCAAAATGATGGTGATAGAGAGTCAAGAACACGAACAGAAGAATGCCAAAGAAATATATGAAAAGTTCCAAAAATGTAGAAAAATTTACTTCCAAGAAGAAGAGGTAACAAATTGATGCGAGCTAAAGCTCGATCAAAGAAATAGAGGGGGGAGTTGTTATAAATAAATTCTATTCGAGTAATCTATGTTTTAGTTACTCAATTGTTAAGTAATTCTATTAAGATTGTTAATGCTATTTCTCTATAAAGAATTTGCCTTATTCCTGTTTTAATACTGATTTATCACCTTATTTACTTGTTTGTTAATTAAGAATTCACCTTATTACCTGTATCTCTGCTCCCATTCGCCGGATCGTGTCTGACTATGCAAATAAAAAGAACACTGGAATTCTGGGAACAGCTCAAGAACAAGAGACTCTGAAAAGCAGGGAACCAAAGTAAAATCCAGGACTGTAGTCGCATTTTAGACTTGTGCAAGAAGTACGGGGGTCCGCTGAAGCAGCTTTATTTAGTCGCCGTGACCTGAGAAGCAGTCCCCCATCACTGGATGACCCCTGATCAGTGAAGCAAAACGGACTCCCCAGCAAGGGGGAAAAAGCCCGTGAGGGGGTGTGGGAGTCCCCAGCTTTGCTGTGAAGCGAAGCTATCTGTACCTCCTCCTCCACGCTGCCGAGGGAGCAAGCAAGCTCTCCCCCAAGGCCAAGCTTGATAATAAAGAAACATACAAAACAGCAAGAGTTTCTGACTCTCTCTTTTTTCCAGAACACTTCTAGCTGCAGTCATAGTTGGTAAGACAATCCTCCCTTGTTCTTTTTCATCGCGGAATGCAGTGACATTTCTACATTAAGATATTGTGCTAACTTTATATGGAGCTTTTAGGAAGATTTGGGAACAAAATAGTATATTCAAAGCAAATTCAGTTGCACTTCCTGGGAAGTTTGGCTTGGTTTAACTTGGTATATTTTGCATTAGGTAGTGTTTGTAGCAGTGGGTTGTAAATGTATTAAACTGTATATTTTGCAAGAGCTTTTATAACTTTCCCTGGTTTGTACTACAAGTTTTACGTTTTGCTTCGTTTTGTGGGTTTTTTTTTTTTTTTTTTTCCTTGTAGTAGAATTGTTGTGTAAGCTATTTAAGGAAAGCTTAATTGTAATTATAGTACTTACCTCATTTAGTGTTCATGTTTAGATCATGGGGCTAGTCAGTTGTAGGAATTGCACAACTGCTATAAATACCTGCTTTAAGCCAGACCTGACCTATTGCACTAAGCTTGAGTTGCTACACTGGGATTACAGAGCACTTTTAAATTTCTTACTGGAAGGACCATCAGAAGGGCTAATGTTGAGATTTGTTTTTTCTATACTGTCTGACATTACTGAAAGATGTTCTTCTTTCATATATTTTTTATAAAATTCTAGATTACATTTCTATGAACTAAACTCCCATCATAGTGCCATATGGTCTTTCCCCAAACATTTGCTCTTTGTGCTAACATGTTTCTATAATTTTCCCTCAGTGGAGATTAAAGCGATGTTGAACAACGCTGACTGACTTCTTGTCACTTCCCATGGATCTTGGCTGTCAAAAAGTTTGTCTGGAACAGTTTCTTAGAAAAAACAAGAAAATGTATTTTTTTTATTCTTAAAATGTGGCTAAAACTACAGCGAGTCTCAAGGATAAGTAGTCCAAGGTTTGTCAGCAGCTTCTCTGGGAGTTCAGTGGTGACTCCTTGGAGAAAGCTTGTGAGTTTTGGGTCCAAATACTTTTTGAGATGTCATTGTAAGGGGTGAAATTCTACTTGCAAGTTCTAATTCATTACCTACCTTGGGAGTTCTAATGTAAGTATTTTAGTATTACAGGTGTTAAAATGGTAACTGAGCTTCTGATAAGGCTGAATGTTTGCAGCAGAGCCTGTTGCCTCTCAGACTCACCCGTGAAATTTCTGATAAGCAGCAGACACGTTGACAGCATTTCAGTGTTCATAGTAAAGTTACAATTGGAAAACAAACCACTCCTCCATATTTACAAAAATTTGGTGCCTTAATGCAGAAAAGGAAGAACACTGTGTGTGGAATTTAATCTTTAAAACTTCCTGTATTTCACCAGACATATATATATATATACACCTATGTATGTATGTATGTACGTATGTATGTATATTATTTTGTGCTTTAATTGGGTTCCTCTGCTGCAATAATCTGTTAGATGAATAAATCAGGTCACAATGCTTTCAAAAGATGCAGTTATTCATCATGAGCTGTTTATAAATGGACTGTAACTATGGCTGGTCATGTAGATGATCATAAAAATTATGCAGGAGAGAGAGACATGGCAGGGGCTGAGAAGTTGGAGTCTGACAGCTGGAGAGGGTTTGAACTACCAATAAATAACTCATGGAGGGAGAGGGAGGCTGCAAATCCTAGAAAATATTTTTTGGGTTTTTTTTTGCCAGAGGTTTCCAGAGGAAACTTGTTTTGACTGATGTAAAAAAGACACATATTTCACCAAACCATTTTAGTGTTAAAGCCATTTTATCTGCTTACACTTGCTTTGAGTATTTTCTCCTGAAGTGCAGAGCTGTGCTGCATGTGACCAAGATGCAAAATGTGCAAACACACATTTTGCAGGGGCAGCAAAACTCTGGGTTTGACTGTGTGGGATTAAAGAGCAAACTAGCATGGTGTTGGTATCTGTGTGTGTACATCTCTTTATTCTGCACGGCATGGTGATGGTTTAACAGGTTTCTCCTGCCACCAAGGATTGGATTAACTCCTCCTTGCAGATACAGACTGGTGAGGAAATTTCTTGAGCTTTTTTCCCACCAAATAACCTGGATCCAGCATTCCCAGGCCAGGTTACAGCTAGAAATCCCAAACATGTACGCACAGCACTGAATTTAGAGAGGAATACAGGCTTCACAAGCTTGCCTTGCTTTTTGCCAGTTCAAGGTAAACAACAGCCTTCATTTTCCTGAAGATAAAATCGGGGAGAGAATGCGTCTGATAGGAATAAGGCTCCTAATGAAGCGTGTGATGGTTGTGTTGTCAGCTAATTATCTTTTCCATCTGTTACCTAATAGAATTCTGCAACACTGGGATTTAAGGTTTGTCACGTTTTGCTGTCTTTCACTCTAAACCTGGACGTGTCTGCCAAGGCCAACAATGAAGCAAGTACATTAAGATATAAATCTCCAGTGAGCAGCCTGAGTTATTTATGTTGGATGAACAAGGCTGCAAGTAGAACTGGGGTGTCTGTTGGGTTGCTGGAGGTGAGAGTGCTTTAAGAGTTGACACCTTTCATATTCAGCTTTAGCTGTGGGAATGTGTGAGCCTGAGATGTGAAAGAATGAGACCTTTCAAAAAATGGTATGTGAGAAAAACGTATGATTTAGTGTTTCCATTTCCATCGAGGAAATAGCAATGCTCTGCTTCAACCAAATGATAAATTAGCTTTAAACTTAGTCACATGATTATCAGGGAAACAAATTCCCCCTCAACCCCTGTCAAAGCAGCTGAGGGCAAAGTTGGGTCTCTTGAAGACACCTGCTACCTGCAAGATGCGGTTCCATTAGTCACTGAGGGGAGGATTGCACTGTCCCTCTTTTTAAAGGCTTTTTATAAACAGGCTTTGAATAAGAGATAGAAGTGTTTGTCAAATTCATTAAAAATTACCAGAATCTGAATTGGGTTTGTGGTCGCTGCGCTCAGACCAATTATAAGCATGAGCCAGTCTTGGACAGACCCACACCTTTTCCTTCAACAGAGCACTGAGGGGCAATATCATCAGTGTTTGTGCTTTTGAAACACTGATTGAAGTTACAGAACCCCAGGATGGTTTGGGTTGGAAGGACCTCAGAGCTCATCCTGTCCCAGCCCCTGCCATGAGCAGGGACACCTTCCACCATCCCAGGGTGCTCCAAGCCCTGCCCAGCTTGGCCTTGAGTGCATGAGGCTCAGCATGGAATGGATCATCCCAGCCTCGCCTCGTACAGAAATGTGGCAGGAAAAGGCCATTTTGTTTCTTCTGCTACCACAAAATGCATCTTGAGCTCTCTGTGTAGCACTAAATATGGAAATAACGGGGACAAACCTTTGATAGGACATAGAGAATAGTGCAGAATCATCCCTGGGTGCAAGCAGGGCTTGGAATAAATACAGCTAAACAAGTAATTATCACTGCTGCCTTTCCATCTCTTAGGCCTGGGGCAAAAAACGTCTTTGGGTGCTGCTTGGGGTATTAAAAGTGTGAGGGGAATGCAAAGGGAATTTGTGGCCAGTGAGCTGCTTGGTGTTGGAGCTTGTGGAGCAGTCCTGGGCTCTGCTCAGGATCACAATCTGCAACCAGCTGGAGCCCACAGGGAAGAGTCCTGCTGACAGTGACTGCCAGGGTTCAGACAGGTTTCCTCCTGGTTTGTACAAGGGATGGTTCAGTCCAGGTGGATTTTGAATTAGGGAGACTCAGTTACATCTTGTTGAAGCAGATGTTCAATTTCCAGTGACCCACTTAAAACCTGCTCCCACCAAAGTGCTCCTTGTTCCTCAGCTCCGTGGGGTGATCTGTGTGCTGAGAGTCAGAAACGTCTTCCTGTGAGCTATGGCAGGAGCAGGCAGAAGTTTCTAAAGATGATGCTGTCAGGAATGTGCAGTCCTGGGTTAGCATCATCTCATAACACAGCTTCATAACACAGCTTCATAGCATAACACAGCACAGGTACAGTAATGTTGTTGGAGTGTGGTATTAAAATGAAGTTGTTTCGAATTTTATTGCATTTACAACAGACTAAGTGCTCTGCAATGAACAACGCACAAGTGCTCAGTTTAACAGGTGCTGAGCTGCTGTGTAAATCCTTCCATGAACCCTTTCTTGGTCCAACTCATTATGCACCATAATTGTGTGGCCAGGCTTGTTTCCAGGAAATCTCCTCTGGCCCTGTGGCAATCTCAGCATCATCAGGCCCTCCCTGCAGGGAAGAGTGAAAGAACATGGCAGTGGGAAAGATGACCAGTGTTTACAAGCAGCTGATGGGAATCCCAGCTGCTTTGGTGGGGTTGCATAACCTTGGAGTGGGAAATGCAGTGCCCTGAGGAGAAGGCAATGCCAGCGATCCTCTCCATGGGAATGCTGTCAGATGAAGTGTTGGCATTGTGTGAGTGGTCACATTTAAACCCTCCAGCCTGTCCTTGCTGAGCTCCTTGCTTATGCAGAAGGACTTGGCGGGTTTGTATTGTCATTGGAGTAAATATCTCGTGAATGCATGTTGAATTTGGAAATCTGATGTGGCTCAATTAAAATGTGCTTAGGCTTTCCATCTCCACTGTAGAGGCTGTAAGTGCTCTGGAGTACCGTTTAATGTTGAAGGCTGGCCTGCTGCTTTTGGCTGAAATGCAGCTTGAAATATGCAATGCTCTGAGAAATTCCAGGACTCCCACTAGGTCAAACATTTTTTTCTCAACTCTAGCCTTTTATCAAGTTCCCTAGTAACACGTCTCCATGTATCACAATCCTTATTACTTGGAAAGCCACCAAACTTGCAATGAGCTGACAGTTTTTGTTATGTGTGCTGGATGACATTCTCCAGGTAGAGAGGTCTGATGAAAACAATTTCCATCCCTCCTGATTTTAGAACAGCATTTGTGTTACATGTTCTTGTTCTACTGTGCGTTACATGCTTCGGGTGAGATTCATTTAGTTACACTGAGTATTTATCTAGTCTAATTCTATTAATTACAGTATTTTTAATCAACTTCACCTGGGGTAATATGTCCAGGATCCAGTCACTTAAACCTGAGCTGAAGCAGAAATGAGCTTTATTTTCAGAAGTGTACTTGGCATAAATCAAAATGTTATGGACAGGACAAGAGATCCTAAAAATCCATGAGCTAGTCCTGTTGTGGTGGTCCATGCTGATTGAGACTCGACAATGTCTCACTTCAGTACAGCAAACCTTGGGGAGAACTGTGTCCAGCTGGTCTTATTATGGACTGTCACTTTCCTGGAGAAATGAATCACCACAAGTGTAAAGTACAAATGGTGGGGGTTGCCTTAACTTCATCTTGGCTAAAATGGATTTTTGTATTTTGCACTGTCACTGTGACGGTGCTGCCATATGCTCAGGTTGTGCTTTGAGCTGAATTGGTGCCCGAAGGCAGCTGTGCTGCCCTGCCCCAGGTGACAGCCACCACCTGAGCTCCTTGCTCAGAGCCTCCAGGGCAGCAGAGCAACCCTGGAAGACCCTGCAAAATTCAGAGCTGAGCTTTGGCTGGGACAGGGCCTGGATGGGAAACCACATGAGGGGCAGCTGAGGGCACTTGGTGTGTGTCATGGGTTAGTACAGTTTGGTTTTTGAGTTATAAAAGAATGTAAAATAATTCTCCAGGTCAGGACCTGGGAATTGCTTTGGGAGAGACAGTGACCTATCAGAGAGTTAGCTGGAATATTGGCATCTATTCGGACCACTGAAGTTGTTAGCTGCGGCTTTGGGAAGTACCATATAAAACCCCTTGATTTCCTGTAGGTGGGTCCTTTTTCTTCTTCCTTTGGCTGGAGAGGGACAGGTAACATGGACTGGGCCTGCTGCTCCCCCTTTTTGGCGGGGGGGAGCTGGCCTGAGGCCTGGCCCCGGATTCCATCGGCTCCCGGGTGAAGGGGGGGAAGGAGAGGTTGCTGTTTTGTAACAGCTGCTTTCTTCAGACTTCCCCGGAGCACGGAGAGATCTCTGCTAGGCCCTGATAAGAGCTATGGGCACCATTTGGGCTGCGGCCACCCCAATTTACACCAAGGAGTGGGCTGAGAAGGCATTTATGGTCCTGCCTGGGTTTTTTTTTTGTGATTCTGGACTGCTTGAGTGCTCCAATCTCTGATGTTTCTGTGAGTTCTTCCTCCCTCATCAGCTCAGCCTTGAACATCTAACACCAAGAACTACAGAGAGACAAAGACTCCAAGCAGCTTTAACTCTTTGTTAGCAACATGAAGCTTCCAGAGCTTAGCCCTTCTCTGAGAGAGTAAGGAAAGACAGAATGAACATAAAGAACAACAGGATGAAGTCAGTAAAGCAAGAGGGAAAAGCCTATTGGGACAGAGGGTTGAAGAGCTGGTTGCTCTATTCTTACTTGAGCCATGGAAATGAACTCTCTATTTAGGTCATTCTTTTAAATCATGGGAAAGATATGCATTTGGGGAGATGATTGTTTTAAATTGTGTGTAGATTTAAGCAAAGGTGTTTGTGATGAACTATGTAATATCCTATAAGATGCTTGAACAGAGATAAAGGTGAGAAGTCCCCTGCACCAGTGAAGAAGTGAGAAGATGACTCTGTACCTTGAGGTGAAGAATCCTTTGCTTTTGGAGTTATTCATCTTTAAAAAGTAACACCCCAGTATGCAAAAGTCTAAGACCCATGACCCATAAGCAGCTTGGGAAGCTGCTCCTGGGAGGGTCACAAAGGCAGGTTTCTCCGGGCGGTTGTTTTTGTGACAGTTGAAAACCCACAAGAGAACTGTTCTAAGGTATCAGTGGGATCCATGACTCTAAAAGATACTCTTCTCCTAATGAATTGATGAAATACTATTGTCAGATAGTGAAACTGACTGAAAATTACAAGTTTTGTCTCTATGTTCTTTTGTAAGAAAGTGGACAGTTTGTAAGGGGAGGGAAAAGTGTTTTTGAAGTTTCATTCCATTCTAGGTTTTTTTCCAACTTTCTTTTTTATTTTTTCAGTGTATGTTGATAAACTATTTGTTAATTTTAACATTGAGCCTGCTTTGTTTTTCTCCTAGTCTCTCTCCCACAAAATGAGTAAGTACCAAGACCAAAATTTAGTGAATGTGAAACCACTACATTAATTGGTGTTTCTGCCTAGTGTGAAGTTAAAACTATGGCAGTGTGTTCAGCTGGGGCAGGGTCTGGATGGGAAACCACAGGAGGGGCAGCTGAGGGCACTTGGTGTGTTCAGCTGGGGCAGGGAAGACTGAGGTCAGAGTTCCCCAGGGACTGCAGCTCCCATCTCTGCTCTGGGACAGGGACAGCACCCAGGGAATGGCTGGAGCTGGGCCCAGGGGAGGTCAAGTTTTAGAGAATTTAAACTCTGATGATTAAATTCCAAGTTAAGATGAGGAAATGCATTAGGATCCTTCAGCACTAAATCACAGTGGTATTGTTTAGACACTGAAAAGATAAACCAAAAAATCAGTAATTTAGTATGATTTCTGAAATTATTGTAGGTGTCTGACTTTTAATATCTTTTGACATACACTTTTTAAGTGTTTTACCCGTGCATTTATAAATTTCCTTTGCTTTAAAAGAAGCAGAACTAGGTATTTGATATTTAGAATCCTCGTAATTGTTCTTGGAATTTTTCTTTGGATGAGGATTTTGGTGTGGATGATACTTTGTGAAACAGTCCCAGGTCTGGATCTTGTTCATCACAGATCTTGAAAAGAATTGTGCCTTGGCTTCCAAATATAGCCATGTAATTTTGCAAAGGATGAATTGGAACTATAAAGTGTATGTATATTTAAATATAGGTTCTTTTAAATATGCAGAGCTTCCATAAGAATCAGGTTTGTACACACTGCATTAATTGTAAGTGTAAATTTAATATCTGTTATAGGCAATGCATCATAGTGTTGGGAAGGATGAAACCAGAAAGCCCTGTGAATGTGATTGCTTGGACTCTGAGAATGTGAGACCTGTGGCTGAGGTGGAGTTGAAAGTAAGTTTTGGTGTTTGGAATGTCCTGGCTGCTAGATGCCTGCTGGAGCAGCCCCCAGTGTATGATTCATTCCCCACGTGTGGCCTCCTCGAAGTAGCAAGTATCTGTAACCCCATTGGCACAAGCCTGTTACAGCCCACCTCGAGACCCCTTATCAGAGGGCTGCGAGAGTGGGCCGCGCTTCTGTTTCTCTCTCTTGTCTCTGTGTGCTCGTCTCCCTTTGCTCCTCTCTCTCTTTCCTCTTGCAACTTGCTCTTGGAATTTCTTTATCTCTCACTGCCCCCACTTTCCAAGGCCATGCCACAGCTGCGCCTGGCAGCTCCGAGCAAGGCCTGAGAGTCTAGACAATAAAGCTGTTCTGCTAAGACCCAACTTCAGAGATCTCTCGTCTACATTCATCTACACCGTCCTGGAGTCCTCAGCAGCAGGAGGAGAAAAA